>JBBJLR010040694.1:0-12168 GCA_037577145.1 Brachypetersius gabonensis
AACGTTAGTGTTCCGTTTAGGACAGCACTGACCCACAGCAGTGCGCACTACAGAAGGCAGTGCACAGTGCGCACTACACGTTGAACCTAAGTGCACTGACGTAGTGTGCGGTTTCGGACACAGCTTTTGTTTCAAGTCTTAAAGTAATTTATTCATCTACTTCTGCATCACTGGCAGCAAATAATTCTTAATAAGAATTGATGCACTTTTGAATCAAGTAAATTTAATGCATTTGAATAACAACAAGGTTTTAGGCAAATGAATGATGATTTAGGGCTGTGGTGTGCTTCAGATGTGCTACGTGGTCAGACTGCTCATCAAATGCAACAAATCAAAACAGAACTGCATTTTTTTTTACTCCATCAGTCTCCTTCTGCTGACAGTATATACAGTCAACCCCCCCCCCACCCCCCCTTCGTGGGGGTTACGTTCCAAGAGCACCTGCGTACAGTAAAAAAACGCGTTGTTGTGCTGTGGTAAAAAAAAAAAGTCTAAAATGTCTTTTTTTATAGTGTAAACCCTAAATATGCCCCCAAATATAGTAAAGGTAAACCCATATGCGTACCCATATAACTCCTGCAGTCCTAGAATGCAAATACCGATGTTACCGCTGTACAGACAGCACATGTATGTGCATTTTTTTGTATAAGTAGGGTAAATACAGTAATAATTTAATGTAATTTTGTAGTAATAAAAATACAGTAAAATGTAGGAGTAATCACCAATCATTTTTACACTTCAATAATTTACTGTTCATTACTGTCTTATTGAGGCGCTTGGTATTGTAGTGACCTGCGGTTAAAGTAGATACTGGATAGCGACTGAGCTCAACAGCCTCTTTTAATTTAATTCACAATACAAGGTTTGTACAAGGTTTTAAGAAGGATAAAAGTTCAGTTCTAAGAAAAAATGACTGAATCTGAAACACTTTAATTTCATTTAAAATTCAGCTTAATATATTACCCTTAACAAAAATGTAAAGGTAAACCCATGCACAGGGTCAGAATGACAATCTGTGCGTCCTGGAAAAGTCCAATGCCATCTGATGCCCGGCCGTCGGCCCGAGAGCTGTTCACAATTTGGCTTATAGGCTAAACAGCTGAAAATGCTTAAAATGCTTACAGACCAAGTGGACTTAGTTGTCTTAAGATGCAACAATATTTCTTCAAGTGTTGTGTCAACAATAGCAATATATTCAGACATAAGGGACTTTTTTTTAGCCTGCTCCGCTGGGTAGCCAGTTCATTGCCTTGTTTTCCTTAGACAGTCACTCACTTCAGAATGATTTATTTTGCTGTGTAACACTGGGACTCCACATTCTCCACATCCCATTTGTTTGTGTTTGTAAATTCCCATGTATTTGCATTACTATCAGTGTTTAGCAGCCTGTCATGTGGTGAAATATGTAAATGTTTATATTTAAATATATATGTACTTATTAATGTGATCAAGCCTTTTAATGTGGTTGTGTTGTGGGGGTGGGGCAGAGGATGTGTGTGTGTGTGTGTGTGTTTCAGTAAAAGGGCAAAGTGTTCTAATGAGAAATATAACTACAAACATGCTCATTTTCACTCATATTCAACCTTCCAATAATGCTGAGGCAGCAGAGCAGTGCCCCAGAAGAGAGAGGGAGAGAGAGAGTAGGAGAGAGACAGAGAGAGACAATGTGAGAGAGAGAGTGAGAGAGCAAGAGAAAGAGGACAAGAGAGAGATAAAGAGAGATTGGGGTGTTGAGTTGACAACACAGACTAAGATAAATTTGGAAAAAAACAAATAGAAAGCCAAGAATAACTAATAGAAAGGCAGAAAGGGCATGACTTCATGCAAGACCTTATTATGCAAAAGTGCTGAAGCCGCAATGAGCTGATTCTGTACTAAAGCCTTAAAACAGCATACACCGTTCTCTTTTACATAAAACGTCTGAGTCCTCTCCTAAAACTATAGTTCCCCTGTGACCTTGTAAGGAAAAGTACTTTTGGATCACCATGGATTAGGATGGATTTCAGTTTACAAAATCTGTAGCCTCCCTATGCCGATTTGCCTTTAGATGTACATGATGATCGCTTGGTCACCCAGACCTTAGCTGACATCCTGTGCTAGGTGAAATGAGCTTAGCTCATCAGCTGGTCATTCTGTGTGCCTTGATATGAAATCACCGGTTACCTATTAGAGACACAATGTTAAATTTAAAATGGTTACGAATAACCTCTCCTTGTGATTTTTAAAGCACATTGGAATTGTTTAGTAACCATGTAAATGTACATTTGTCCACCTGAGCAAATTATAATAAGATCTATAGAATCATATATTAGATACTACATTTATAATATTCTATTACATATGTGCTCTATAATTATTTGTTAGATTTTAAGTGTAAGCAATGTAGTCTCCCTTTGCATACAGGCTGTACAATTATCTACTAAATTTAAACTCTCAAACCTCTATTAGATCATTTTTACAATCTTCTATGAAATATATTTTTTAAATTCTCTATTAAACATTTTTATAATCCTATATTAGATATTCGTTTTACAACCCCTATTAAACATAAACTTTGCAAAAAGTTAATCTTCTCTAAAATGTATCAGCTTTTTAATCATTTTAATCTTTAATTACATTTCAGCTTAACAATCCTCTACTACATATCAGCATTATAGTCTCCTTATACCAGTTTTACCAGCCCTCATTAAATATTAGATTTACAATTCTCTATCAAATATCATTTTTACTATGCTTTCTAAGAGATTTGCTTTACTATTAGAGATAAGATATTATTATACTATATTATAGAGTAGCATAATTGTTACAAAACAAGTATTACAAAAACAGCTTTACTATACTGCTGTCAGCTGTAACATGCTCTATTAAATATTACCGTACCCTTTCATATCAGTGTGTCTACCCTCTATTCTCAAGTGAAGTCCTCACTTTGTCCTGAGTGGCACTTTATGAATATTTCTAAGTAAATCAAATTCTTTCCCATTTCTCCTCACTCACTGATGATGATAGAAAAACACTTTGTTAAGTGAACCGTTTTCGTTTGAAAATGATTTCCATATTTTGTCATTATGTTAGTGGAAGACACTAATTTGATTGTTAACTGATCTCAATAGACCTTGAAAAACTGAGAGATTGGACCAAAATTATTTTCCCCCAGCCGCCACTGTGAGCTTAATCATTCTGAAAGAAATGGCACAGGCAGTGGGTAAGATTCATTTTCATTTTGCCATTATCTGTATTCCATTAGCAAGTTCATATATTTGTATTTACACATGAACTGAATGTATGAATGGGACAGTACTGCGTTAGAGGCTGTGCCGAGAGAATAAGGGCTGTATGTATTTGGGTGTTATTTGACCATGCAGAACTCTTATCTTTGACTGACTGAAACAGTCACCTTTTAAACTCTGGCCTCAAACATGCTGAATATTTTACATCAGCTTTGGCCTCTACTTCACATCAGCTTTGACACACTGTAAGGCAATATCAGTCATTACTTTTAATCACTGAGTAATTATTTAACCGATTGTAGGGTTATGGTAACCTACTTTGACAGGTGGAAACAAATCCAGCTGGGTGAAAGAATCAACTGAACCCAGATTTAAGTAACTTGTAAAGACCTTCGGGCAAACTGGTGAATACAAGGGAACATAAAGTAAAACTGAAGACTCAGTTTTGTCCTTGGTTATCCAATATATGAAATTGTCTTCAATAATCTACTAGTTTTATCTAACGTTTGGCAAGCATGATGGAATATACTGTTATTCTGAGACTACATTGCTACTGCATTTGTCAAATACAAGGGAAACAGGTTATCACAAAACTCACCTATTTTGGCTGACCTGAGGCCTGCAATGAGCGCAAACAGGTTAAATAGTCATATTAGCTTGATGTTTTAAAGTTATAGTTTTATAATTTGCTCCATAAGTGTTAAATATATAAACAGATAAACTTTGCAATCATGTAATAATATTCAGTTAAAATATAATGTAATAATAAATAAAACATTGTTTCTGGGCAAATAATAGTGTGAGTGTGTGTGTGTGTGTGTGTGTGTGTGTGTGTGTGTGTGTGTGTGTGTGTGTGTGTGTGAACAAAGCACTGCTTTAAATATAAATTACTCTATATAATTATGCTTAATGATGGCTCTAAATTTAAAGTTATCACTTAGTGATTCAGAATCAAGTAAAAATAAAAAAAAAATAAAAGTAGAAAAAAGAAGAAAGTGCTTGCAAAATTAAATAATTAGGAGTTAGCAATTACCAGTGAGACCCAACACAGTAGGCGAAACTGCAAAAAACATCAATCAGTTATAAGATTTAATTTTGTACCATTTTAGATTTGCACCAAATTATGTCTGCATGATGTTAGCTCAGGGATGCCAAAACTGTTCCTAATGGATCTTTACAGCAGTGGAGCAGAGAAAATCAGTATGTTTATTTTATCCTGCACCCCAGCACACTTATATTAGATGAGCAGTGTCAAAATCACCATTTTGAATGAACACCTTCAAATGAAAATTAACCCGTACAATGTTCAGTAAAGATCAGCGGAAGGCAAATGACTAAACAAAGCTTGAGCTTTCAGGTGTGTTGCACCAGTGCTAAATTGGATTAATAGAGATTTAATGTGCAGTAGCTAGTCCATGTTCCGCAGGCATATGCATTTGAAGAAAGATTGTGGGAAAACATGGGAAGACTGCTGAAAATGGGGAGAACAACTGGAAATAAGGCAAATTATTGAGAATCTTTTTTAAACAAAGACTGTTGTTACAATGGCATACGCACCTCAAATATTTGCTGTTACAAATTACCAACATATTAATGCTATTTAAGCTCATGGGACCAAATGTGTGAGAAGGCGCAGCACAAATTGTATTACTGTTCAATTACTTTCTTGTCTTTCATTTTCTTGTTGTGTCAGTCTTGTTGATAGCACTACTACACAGATTGGGTGACTTGATATACCTGTAATAGAGTAATAGTGTTAACTTTGCTCACTGTGAACACATATTGTGGTCACACCAAGACATATTATGTGTTCCACCTGTGCTAATAAACACAGTGTTGCCAAAAAATGCTATTTTTTTGACAACACTGTTTTAATCACCTTCTCACCTTTGCTGGAAATCTGTCTGATTGTGGCATGGTCTAATTGATTTAACAGGGCTTACAGTGATCAAGCCTGTGTGCATCTAGTCTTACTTATTCTAATTATTAACAAGATTTTGTTTCTGAAATTATTTAAACTCTGTTATATGTTAAATGATTAAGTATGGTCATTTGATCACACCGCATGTCAATAAAATCATAAACCCTGAATAAATCTTAAAAATGTAGATTTTACTTTCTGTAGAAAATCACTACCATTAGTACCACTTGAACAGCAGTTGTAATGCTGTTAAATAACCATGTAATATTATACATGAAAGAGTTAACCAAATGCTCCATCTCCAGCAGCCCCTGCCCTGTAATGCTGATGCGTGTAAGGTTGGATTACCCATGTCATTTTTATTTCTTGCTTCATATATGTCCGTTTAAGCTCAGGAAAACAATATTGTTCTGTTTAATTACTTGTCAGTCTTAATATTGCCACCGGAATGACAGCATTGGTCTTTTGTTCCTTCCACTATGGTGTCACCATTGGCTGTGCTCCTTTTGTCCGCTACACCTTAATCAGACAGACAGTGTGTGCTAAATTGGACCAGTGTGAATGAATACAGTTATTTATTTGCCAAATCTTTGGGGACATGTGTGATGAATGGTGTTTATAATTGCTCCCTGCAGTTATAATTTCATGCACGCCTCCCTAACTGTCCTGGAATCCGACAAAGAACCACAAGTGACGCACCATTTTTTCTAGATACCACTACATGTAGAGTGGTGGCCAGTGGAGGATATTGATCAGGCTAAATGGTCTCCTGTGGGCTATTAGTACTTACACTGCGCCTAATTGTTTCTTATTATGCCCTAAATCTAGTCAGCTTTAATGTTCCACTCACATATCTGTCCCATGTACTTCTTCTTCTCAGTGGTCAGCATTATTACATCCTTTCCAATACAGCTGTAATTAAAAGCTTGCTCACCCCTGGTCAAATTACTTTTGGTTTTTGAAGTGAAAATAAGAATATTTCCTCTACAGAGACACATATCTGCATGTTTTAATTAATAGCAAATGCCTTTTAGTCTGGGCAAAAGGCTTTTTTAAAATGTATTAGTGTTAAACTGTGCAGTAATAATAGCAAAATAATGAATATTTTGCTGTAGAAGGTACTTATTTTCACTTTGAAAATCAGCAAATGCGATTTAACTCCAACCTTTTCATTACTGACTGCTTGTATTGTAGTTTTAAATGTTCTCTATATGCACTATATGGCTTATATTAGGAAGTCTCTCATCAGCACACTGAAAGTATTCAGAGAGTGCAGTAGCAGCTGGAGGAGAGGGGATGGGCAAGACAGTTGCAATAGAGAAGAAAAGCTATGATAGGACAGGATAGGAGAGTATAGGAAATAATAGGATAGGAGGATAGGAGAAGAGAAGACAACCCAATGTAAAACACCCTCCATGAACATCTGAGGATAACAAAAGGATTATAAACTCCTTTTAATTTAGTTTAGCTATTTTTTATTTTTTTCTTTCTGGATAACTTCTGTAAAGTGACCTTGAGTGTTGTGAAAGGCTCTTATAAACAAATTGTATTATTATTATTGTTATAAAAGTCATAAAATAGAGGAAGCAAATAGCATTATCTCATTAGAGTGAAGTTAACGTTATGCACGAAAAGCATAAGAATCTGACCAAATTGTGATGGCTTAGTGACTATTACAGGGCGTCACCAAAACGGCTGATCTTCTGAAGTTTTCTTGGTATTCATGGATTGGTACTTACTGAATAGGTAGCAAAGGCTTGAATGTCTGACCCCACAGAAGAGCTACTTAAGTACAAATGATGAAAAATTTTATTCTTGACTGAAAGGTGTCAGAACACACTGCGCCAAAACCGGATTACCTGAGCATCAGAAGCACAGAGCAATAGAGGAAGGTGGTTTGATCTGATAAATGTTATTTTTCTTAATGTAGACAGATTAGTTCCATAGTTGTTGCCACCTTTGGTAAAGATGGGTACCACTTTAGGCAAATACAATGAAAGTCAGGACAGTGTTTGTTTACTGCATTTGTGCAATGCACTGAAAAAATATATATATAATGAGACATTTCACCTTAAGGTCACTGTAGTGCTCTGCAATATTCTAATAGCATAAGGACTCACGCACACACTGACACACATGGAGACATCAAGGATGTGTTCATTGATATGGCTGGATCTTGCCACAGGCATTTTAATACGGAAAATACACAAGGAGCGTGCAGGATTGCAACATCAGGGTTTTTGCATGACCTAGTTTTTCTTTTATCACTTCCTTTGTTCTCATGCCGAGCTGTCACATGAAGACAGAAGGCAGTGTGTTTGCAGGGCAGAACACAGGCTTATTAGTGTGAAGCAGCACCTCATGAAGGGTGTGATGGTGCACTCATCGACATTGTCCAGTGTAACCTAAGCTGACATGACAGTAAGGTCACCTCAACAAACTCCAATTAAGAATGCAGATGTGCGTTGCCTTATATACACATTTTATGCAATGAAAAGAAATAACTTCTTGCAAAGAAAAACACTTCCATTAATTGCTTGCTTGTTTTTCTTGTATCATTTCTCTGGATGTTATAAAAGCATGGACTAAAGGAATTTGGAGGTGGGCTTTAGAGTGGGGATGACCTTTATTTCATTTTTATGTAATTGGCAGGACAAAATAATCTAAATTATGTATCAGAATGTGGCATACAAAACATGGGAACATATTTTTATTATATGTACCTTATAACTGTACAGTAACATTAAAATTCAGGCAATAATACTATAATTACTGGTGATATGTATCGTTCCAGCTCAGTGCGGCTTATGTAACTGTATATATGCATTAACTTAAGTGTATTAAAATTAAGTGTATTCTAATGTAATCATATGAGTAAAACTGAAGTTAATAAACATGCAATTGCATAGGATGCACCAGTGTAATTCAGTTGCAAAAGTGAATACATCTGCAGTAGTTACAGTGCTGTGTAACTACACACTTATTAGAGCCACTTCTATAGATGGATCTTGTAAAAAAAAAAAATCTAGTAAAATGGCTTAAGGCTATCGCATAAATTCAAGTTTAGAATCAAGTATAATTAATTATAGAAATATTCAATAAAGTGTGTGCTTATTAGCTGTCCAAAAAATTAACTGTGAAAAACCCTGTTTTGTAAACTGGCCATTGTACGAATTTTCCAATAGTGTGGTAATAGTTCCTCCAGTCCAGTGAAGGAAGTGCACAAGAGCTCATTGGAAAATTAACTTAATCAAACCACAACTTCCAAACCTCTTGAGGGACAGATCAATTTTTATCCCTTTCTATACTATATCAGCTCTGTCTCTTGGCAAGACTTTCTAGAGGCTCAGATGCTAATGCAGGCAGGCATTTGACAGTCAACGCCACATTACTTAGGCATCGGGCCTGGGCTGCTCGTTCACTCCAAGCCAAATGCAATATTTATCAGGTGCTAGTGCAGAGAGAGAAAAGATTACAATCTTCAGGTCACTTCCGTGTAACCCAGCCTAAATATTTCAGTGACCAGTTGGAATCAATTTTTTGAATTGAAATGTATTGCAGAATATGATCTGTGCGAAGATTGACATGATCTACCTAAAGCCTCACATCCATTCTACTGATGGTATTGTATCTGCACATGACAGTCCAATGTACATTCCGATGGTCTTATACTGTATGAACCGATACGTTGTTACAGTCTGAAAATTACTTTACTTTTACGCGACTGCATATAAAGTGAGTGTTTGCTGTCACCAGAAAAGCTAGGGTAATGAAATGGGCAAACACTGGTGAAACTCAAGTACACTTCATTGGCGAGCTGCCTCGTGTAAGGCATTGTCTTTAACACTGTCTGTGTTTAAGACAAGTACTTAAGGATTTTAACTGTAATCCTTTAAGGATGTTAATGTTAGGTTTTTGCTAATACTTAAAGATTCACATCATACTACTTTGTAAAATATGCATTATAATTGAAACTGCCAACAAGAGTAATGTATTATAACAGAGTACATTATCCACAACCTATAAATTGTACTCCAGGCTCATTTTCGGCCTACTGGATACATGCTTACCTCTTCAGTTCAAGTGAAGTATTATTTCAAATCAATATATTTTTGCTAGATGTGCTCTAGAGATGGGAGATGTGGGAATTTCTTTATTTATTTACATGTTTCAGTTTGTTTTTAAGTAGCTTTTATTCTTTTATTGAGTGTAACAGTTTACATAAAATAAAACATATATTACAGCATATCTTAATAATGTGTGTGAGTAAAAAGTAACCAATAGTAAAATCAAAAACTGAGAAGATAATTGCAATAATTACAGCATAACGTGCACAAACACAAAACAGTGTTTCTGGATTAATATATTTACAGTGTTTTTAGTTTGTATGTGTTATTATTGCCATAAATGCAGTGAACTGTGGTCTTTGATTTTTTTTTCTTTCAAATAATATATTTTTCTTTAATATAAAAAAAATATTTTCAATATAAAAGGTAACCTATTTATTTTATTGGCCTATCTGGGCCAAGCCCAGAAAATGCATCACAGGTAAGAGATGGACCAGAAGGCACTGTGGGAAGAAAGTGAGTCACTGGAGGCAGTGTGGTGCTCTGGTTGATGATAGGATAGTTTGCTGAAAGTAAGTAGTGTGTTTTAAAATTGCCTATAATTTTAATACTCACTTTTTATTTTAGATACGATTGACAATACAGAGGAATATATTTAGTCTTCAGAGTGGATTTTAAACTTTGGTCAGTCTGAATCAAATGAGTAAATGCAGTGTGAGGTGGCCAAGGTGAAATCTCCACCTTATTACACATTGATAGTCTGTGTAAAGTTACGCTCCTTAACTCCGGCTTAATTGCAGTGAGATGTGCCGTCCACGTCATTGTACTCTGAAGTGGACAGGATCTGTGGCACAGAGCCTGACTTCACTCACCTGTCGCTGATCTTACAACTTCAAGTGATGTCATTGTCACTCAGGAGAGATCAGGTGCTGATCAGCCATCAGTGAGACATTACATGTCACTGTGAAAGATGTGAACAATGCAAAATTTACAAACCTAGA
Organism: Brachypetersius gabonensis; assembly: GCA_037577145.1. NCBI lineage: Eukaryota > Metazoa > Chordata > Actinopteri > Characiformes > Alestidae > Brachypetersius > Brachypetersius gabonensis. The sequence continues at coordinate 10,220 of JBBJLR010040694.1, forward strand.
TTTAACTGGAATGGAGTTAACATATTAAAAGAGTCTTATAAAAGACAAAAAAAATCAAATAAAAATGTTTTACACAATATGTAAACATGGCACTACAACCTGATTGTAGAACATTATTTCACCAGTAAAGTAAAAAAAAAAAAAAAAGTTCACCAATTTAAATTCCATTTACCTCAGTTCAGTTGTGAATGAAGTCTCCATTTGACTTGCGAAACCACAAAGTACAATCACTTTTCAAAAAGTAGAAAACGTTAACATAGGTTCACCTACCCTTTGTGTTAATGAAGAAGAGCCATTTAAACAGGCAAAAAAATGTTTGGGCATTTTCACATGTTTTTTTTCTCTTGTTTGGCTGAGTGTGTAAGCTGTTTCTGAGCTATTGCCAATTACCATTTGTTCTCCTGAAAACAGTGATTACATGATTGGTTAATTTTGTCACTTTACTCTCCGTTTCAGCTTATTATCATATTGATTGGAAATTAGACGTGGCCACCGCTTGTGCTGACATTGAAAAATCTTGTGCATGGCTTAAATTCATCCTGAGTGGGAACCTCTTCTTACCTGCAGCTTTGTACACTAAAATATACATTGTTCAATACACTGGTGCAAAAACCACTGCTCATCACTAGTTAAGTGTTTGTAGCCCACCAAATAAACAAAACAGTACTGAAGGTATGGTCCTGTTGTGATTTATTCATAAAACAATCAGCTTTTTAATGTAAAACAAGAGGATGTGCATGAGGCCATATTCACAGTGTTTGTTAACAAGAGTTATGGATCTTGTAACATCTGTGGGCATGTACTTAAACCTATGCATAACAACTGAGTACTCTTTTCCACTGCATTTTTAATACGTCTGCACAAAGGCAACATGTACCTGACGTATGAAAGGATGCAACAGCCCCTGTTCCCAAATCCAACTCTTTCAAAGCCCTTAACAGTTTCAGACCAGTTGTCTACTGTGATGAAAACATTTTAAAAATATCTAACATCTGAAATTCACCCCATAAGTTTGCAATGACTGAGTCATTGTTAGTCTGCTTCAGCACAATGAAAATGGCCATGGTCCAGTCATTGATGACTTTGTCAAATGGTGTGAGGAGTTTCACATCCAATTAAATATATCCAAGACTAAAGACATGCTCATTGATTTTACGTAAAAACCCATGCTCAGGATATTACATATACTACAGGTAAGACTGTTAAATATGTACAATGTTATAGATACCTGCTGAAAATAACTGACCAAAACCTTTAGTTTGAAGTTGTTTCCACATTGATATACACATAACAATCTTATTGGAGCACACTGTTGTGTCATGGTTTAGAAACCTTTATTCTTCTTTTCCTAAAGAATAAAATTCACTTAATCAAATAGTAAAGCGCTCCAGTAGAATGATTGGTAGGACACATCTTAAATTTGAAGCCCTGTATAGTAAACAGCTTAAGCAAATAATTAGCTCAAAGGATAACTGAGTTTCCTCCCTCTGGTTGCAGGTTTACAAGCACACAATGTGAAAAAAACTAGCAGCATCACACAAATTAATGAATTTTGTTGTAGTAAAACAGCATTCTATTTTATTGCATTTAAGATAAAATGAGATAAGATAAACCTTTATTAGTCCCACAAGTGGAAAATGTGCTTTTGTCACGTCCGAAAGTGGACAGAACAAAGTTAGCAGCAGCAAAAACTAAGATAACAATAGAACAGAATAGTGTAAAATAGAATGAAATAGCATAAAAATAAAAATTAAATACTATACTAACAATGCAGTATAAAATGTTCACTATACAATCTAGATAAAAGAAATATGGACATCTGTGTTGGAAAATATTTACATAATGTATTTGTAACTACAGGTGAATTAAATGTAGACTAAGTGATATGTCTGTACACTATGAGTGTATACATATATATATATATATATATATATATATATATATCCTCT
>JBBJLR010040705.1:0-12167 GCA_037577145.1 Brachypetersius gabonensis
ATTGATATAGTTGTTTAAAAACACAAAAGTATGATTTATCCGATTACTCGATTAATCTATGAAAAAATCGACAGAATCCTCGATTCCAAAAATATTCGATAGTTGCAGCCCTAACCAGATCACTCACAGAAACACAAATGCAAAGCAAAACTGACTGTACAAAAGTAAAGGGACAGTGAAAAATGCATTCACCAGATCACTCACAGAAATACAAATGCCGCATCGGACGGAAAGAGCTATGTGCAGAAATTACAACCGGATAACAACCATCAATCAAACCAGCATCATGCTCGCCTTGTACATACAAGGAAGCAGGAAGTAGAGCCAATTTCAGAATCAAATCAGAATCAGAGATCAGAGAACTTTATTTTTCCCGGAGGAAATTGTTCATGTCACGACTGCACACTCACACAAGACACAACAATACAGAATAAAATACCTGAATATATAATAGAATATACTCAGACTAGAAATATATTAAAGAAAATAAATATAGTACAACTAATCCATAATAGAAAGTATACCATGAGGAGAATATAGTTTAAGTTAAAATTAAATCACTCTGTACAATAAATAGAATAGACAGTTACATCTAAGTGCCTCTATCAAAAATATGAAATTGTGAAATTACAAAAATGCAGTTATCAAGCGAGAAGAAGTATTTGGAATAGAAATGTATTGCACGATAAAAGTATTGCACATAAATATATATTGCACAGTATAATGATAAGTATATTGCACATACTGAAATACAGTTTTTGTTAGAGTATAGCTAGAGTTATAATGCACATATATTTGAACTTTGACGGAGGGAGCGGTTATAGAGTCTTATTGCCGTGGGAAGGAAGGTTACGCTACTAAGTCTGTGGCTGAAGGTGCTTTTCAGCTCAGTCACCACACTGTGGAGTGGGTGATCAGTGTTGTCTATGATGACCTGAAGTTTGGACAATATTCTTCTTTCTGCCACAGTCTCCCCACCTACCACAGAGCCTGCCTTCCTGATCAGTTTGTTTAGTCTCTTAGCATCAGCCACTTTCAAGCTGCCACCCCAGCACACCCCAGCATAAAAAATGGCACTGACCCCCACAGACTCATAGAACTTCCGCAACATGGTGTTGCAGACTCTAAAGGATCTGAGTTTCAGCAGGAAGTACGTTCTACTTTGACCTTTCTTGTACGTAGCCAGCGAGTGCTTTTACTCTCATTTTACTCTCATCTTCCTCAGACAACAACAACAACAACAATAAAACAAACAAAACCAATATATTACTGTATTTTGTTTAATACACTGTAACATTCCCTTTATTTGTTTTAGAGCCCAGACTCAGACTGGTCTCACAGAGCCACGAATAATGTGGATTTTCAACACCTTACACAATCATTAAGAGATCATCGCATTGATAATCAACAGAATAATTGAGTGCAATTCCCCGAATTGTCGTGGAACACCTCCCAACAACAACGAAGGCTCTCTCCAGTGACAAGAGAGAAAATAAACCATTAATACTGTACCGCGTCAGGAGTGAGCTCCGGTTCTTTAATCCCGTCACCTTCTGTCTCCAAGTGGCAGGCCGGCCTCTCTTAAACAGCAATTCAGCCGGAGGACTTTCATTAAGGAGTCTCAGACTCCCCCATGCATGGATTTCGGCCCCGCCCACCCTGGAGGACGGAAAGGATGTAGAGATCCGGCTTGAAGGACCAAGAACTTCCCAATAAGGACTTCGATAAACTCTAGTAAAAGGAAGCTCACCACGAGACATAAGAAAATTATACAGGTGTATTTATTTCTTGCAGCACGGGAACAAGTCACAACAGTCAGCGCAAGATACTAATACAAATACTAATAAAAATTTAGAAATAATATAGACAGACAAGACAAAACATTGTGCAAGACAGAAAAAATGCAATAAGACAATATATAGTAATTTATGAATCTATGGTATGTGTAAATTGGTATATGCTAAATTAATATACTAAATACTATACTAAATCTAAATCTTGCCTTGTGCTGGCCCGCCTTCCAGCGACAGGACTGGAAAAATGTAAGCAGGAGTGGGCGGGGCCGGGAATCGTAATAACATTATGATAACTTTATACAGAAATATATCTTTTAAATAAATAAACTGATTTTGAACTCAATACTAGTCGTCCTGTCTATTTATGCTCCTCCTGTTTGCTGTGTGTAGCCAGTGAAGTGAATGGCGTGCTCCACACACACCTAACAGTTGATGTCGATAGTCCCAAACACCAATAATGTAAGAGAAGAAGCTTCTTCACACACGTTTTAGACACAAAAATCAACTCCTTCAACTCCTGTCTGATAATAATACGTCACTTGTTTTTTTTATATTGATCTTTTCTGCTTTCCTGTCTGTCTGTGCAGAGCAATTTATTACATCCATCATAAAGAGTATGAACTCATTTTTCCTTACAATCAGCGTGTCCTCTTTCATTTTATGGCACCCTTTACACGCCTCTACATGATTTGTCCCTACATCCACTCTCTTTCCCTCTTTGTCTGAAAGTTTTTTAGCTGCTTTAGCATACAACCGCTGTACCTCCGCTGCCTTTTGACTTTTAATCACTACAGAATGACTATCACACTTTTGCCCATTTCTAGTTGTTCTTAGTTGTTTTACCTCTATCACTGTGGCTCCCATCACATTTACTGTAACTTGCTTTTCAGTGATTCCTGTCCTGTAAAAGTGATACTTTTTACTTTTTTTGGCCGAAACCAAAAACTAAAAATGAGCAAACTCTTGGCTGAAAACCAAAAAACCGAAAGACATTATTATATCTCAAGACACGCTCTCTATATTTATACAGTTATATTTTATATGGCAATGTAGCTGAATTTACATTCATATTTATGTTACAAAATTAGTCAATTATTTTTCTTAATAATTTAGCACTAAAATGCTAAAACTACATATATAAAACTATATAGCCACAAAAAAGCAAAAAAAGGCAGAGGATATGTGCAGTGGTCCATTATTGTGGGGGTTTCCATGAATTATTATATATGTACAGAGAGAGAGAGAGAGAGAGAGAGAGAGAGAGATGTATACGCTTAGAAATATTCATTCATTCTGCAGTTCATTACTGCCCCCTTCAGGCTGTGGCACAGAGTGTCATCAGCAGGTTGAAACAGTTACAGAGAGACTGGCAGGCATTTACACTAGAAGAGGGACCAGTGGCCCTCAGTGCTGTTGACTCAGGTTGAAATCAAAAACAAAAGTGTCTATATTTTTGTTCGGTATAATAGTGTGTCATGGTATCACAGTAGTGTGACATTTCACCCAAAAGCCAAATATCCCTAACTTTTGGGATGAGTAGTGTATGTAGATGTATTAAAAAAAAACCTGAAATATCACATGGTCCTAAATATTCAGACCCTTTGCTGTGACACTATTTTTAACTCAGGTGCTCTCGATCAGGGAGTGACCCGATGGTCACTCTGTCAGAGCTCCAGAGGTCCTCTGTGGAGAGAGGAGAAACTTCCAGAAGGTCAACCATCTCTGCAGCAATCCACCAATCAGGCCTGTATGGTAGAGTGGCCAGACGGAAGCCACTACTTTGTAAAAGGTACATGACAGTCTGCCTGGAGTTTGCCAAAAGGCACCTGAAGGACCCTCAGACCATGAGAAACAAAATTCTCTGGTCTGATGAGACACAGATTAAACTCTTTGGTGTGAATGCCAGGTGTCACATTTGGAGGAAACCAGGCACCGCTCATCACCAGGCCAACACCATCCCTACAGTGAAGCATGGTGGTGGCAGCATCAGGCTGTGGGGATGTTCTTCAGCGGCAGGAACTGGGAGACTAGTCAGGATAAAGGGAAAGATGACTGCAGCAATGTACAGAGACATCCTGGATGAAAATCTGCTCCAGAGCGCTCTTGACCTCAGACTGGGGTGACGGTTCATCTTTCAGCAGGACAACGACCCTCAGCACACAGCCAAGATATCAAAGGAGTGGCTTCAGGACAACTCTGTGAATGTCCTTGAATGGCGCAGCCAGAGCCCAGACTTAAATCCAGTTGAACATCTCTGGAGAGATCTTAAAATGGCTGTGCACCGACGCTTCCCATCCGACCTGATGGAGCTTGAGAGGTGCTGCAAAGAGAAATGGGTGAAACTGGCCAAGGATAGGTGGCCAAGCTTGTGGCATCATATTCAAAAAGACTTGAGGCTGTAATTGCTGACAAAAGTGCATCAACAAAGTATTGAGCAAAGGCTGTGAATACTTCTGTACATGCGGTTTCTCAGTTTTTTATTTTTAATACATTTATAAAAACCTCAAGTAAACTTTTTTCACATTGTCATTATGGGGTGTTGAGTGTAGAATTCTGAGGAAAAAATAAACTTAACCCCTTTTGGAATAAGGCTGTAACATAACAAAATGTGGAAAATGTGATGCGTTGTGAATACTTTCCGGATGCACTGTAAAATGAGCCTTTAAAATGACACAAATTCATGAGGACAAATATTTGGCATGAATGTAATTTCAGTTCATGCTGTTATTTCAGTCATTTTAATGATTTAAAACACAATCTACTGACTGTTTTGAAAAACGTCTTAGGACATTTCTTTTTAACAAGATCTTTGGTTCCCCCTATTATATATTTTATATATGTGTTGTTTAAAAATTCTTTAATGCTTGAGATCTTGTGATGAAAAGGCCACTATAAATAAAATGTATTATTATTATTGTTTTATGCATATTATATAAATTGTCTGCTCTTTTGCTTATTTTATCATTTTTTTGTGTACAGTGTCCTTGAGTGTCTTGAAAAAAATAATAAAAAAAATGCATATATGGCGTCTGCGCATGCGCACAACCGATCGGGCATGAGCGACACTTCTGCACAGCACGGCGCGGGCTGTGCGCGCGTGGATGACGCACTAGGCTCGCGACAGCGGTGGAGGACGGAGTGCCGTAGTGACAGAGTGAGAAAGAGTGAGAAAGAGTGAGAAATCATTTTTAAAGGTTCTGGGTGTTTCTGAGCAAAAGCAAGAGGAGTATGGCGTTCAGGGTCCTGAGAGTTTTTGTGCCCGTCGGATCAGCAGCAGCACGCAAACACACGGTAAACCTTCAAATACACACACATTACAAGGACACACACACACACACACACACACACACACACCTCAACACTACTCACACACACACACACACACACACTCTCTCTCACACTAAAGAGATATAAACACACACACACACACACTCACACTAAAGAGATATAAACACACACACACATTACAAGGACACACACACTCACACTAAAGAGATATAAACACACACACACACTAAAGAGATATAAACACACACACACACTAAAGAGATATAAACACACACATTACAAGGACACACTCACACTAAAGAGATATAAACACACACACACACTAAAGAGATATAAACACACACATTACAAGGACACACACCAACACTACTCACACACACTACAGACATATACACATACACTGTAGACGTGTACACACACATACTACAAAAATACACACATGCTCACACACTACAGACATGTACACATACACTGTAGACATATATACACACACACACACACACTACAGACATATACACATACACTGTAGACGTACACACACACACATACTACAAAAATACACACATGCTCACACACTACAGACATGCACACATACACTGTAGACATATACACACACACACACACACTACAGACATATACACACACACTACAGACATATACACCAGAGGTGTGACCAGAACATCATGTGCGTAGGTTTATCTGCGGGGTCAAAAAGATTCTGTTTTAGTGAATGTAATCTGGTGACATTTTATTCTAGTTTTAGTCAATAAAACTTGTATTTTAGTCTCTTTTTTTAGTAATGCAGTTTTCTATTTAACCTAGTCAATATAGTATACGTTCTGAGTAGAATAGACAAAATCTAAATTTTCTTTTAGTCAAAACTATTTCACAATTCAAACAAGGTTATCTTATTATATTATTGTTATCTTATAGAATTTAAATAAATAAATAAAATAACATCACATCACTAAAAATTGTGAATAAAATGTATGTGTGTGTCTGTTGCCATAAAACCCACATTTGTAAAACTGCTAAAAGTCTGGTGTGCTAAAGTGTGTTGGCCTGAATTGCCCTCATTTTTTTTAAAATTCCTGAGCAAATATAGTCAACACAACCAGAACAATTTATGATCAGCTTTTTAAAATGGATAAGGGAAGGCTGCTTATCAAAATGCTGTGTGTGTGAGAGAGAGAGACTTTGTGTGTGTGTCATTTCTCTCCCCCTGGCACTATATTGACCCAGCGTGCCAATACTTTTGTCCACTCTAGATAGATTTATTTCACAGTGCCTCTCAATAGACATATTGGGACATAACGCTGTTCCAAGGTCGAGTGTCCCAATACTTTTGTCTTCCCTCCTGATCGTACAGGGAATAACGTCTCGTCTCGTTTTAGTCACCGAACACGAAGAGACATTTTAGCGTAGTTTTTATTTTGTAAACCACATTTAGTCTCGTTCTTATTCCTCAACAATATTACAGGTTATATTTCACTTTGTTATCGTCACATGACCAGCATTTATGTCTCGTCTCGTTTTTGTCACGTGATTAATGTTCGATGACGACGATATTTAGTCATAACTTCTTCACGACTGTGCTTCCCAGTCGTTTGCAGATGACACAACAGTGGTGGGGCTCATAAGGAACAATGATGATTCCGCATACAGAGAGGTGGCAGACAGCTGATGGACTGGTGTACAGCACCCTGTCCCTGAGTGGAGGTGGCCATTGTCTTCAGGAGGAACTCTGAGAAGATACTCTGTGTGCTCCGCCCACTACTCACTAAACTGTATAGGAAACACTGCATCTGCCACACAACCGCCATCACCACAGATCCCACACTGACACACACTGTTTTCCCCCAGATGTCTGGAGAAGGGTTAAACGTATCAGAGCCACCACGAGCCGTTAGATTCCTGAACAGAGTCTGACCTCATACAGAAACTGCTACAAAAATGCACACCAGTCCTATCCTCTCTGGCCGACGTGTTTTAATAAATACGGCCCTAGAAACGTCTGAGGGAGAAACGGCTCTACCTCAGCAGACACTCTGCTTTCACTACCTGCCTGTTTTTGTACTTTGATGCTGCAGTATAATGTATCAGCAGTTTTTGCTTCTGCACTATGTCTGTGTTTTGGTGACCTAGTCTATGTACACTACACTATTAGTTTCAGAGAACGCTATTTCAACCCTCTGTGTAAACTCTCTCGAACCTTAAATATACACACACATTCTCACATATACGTACACACACATCCATACGCACACACATTAATACACGTACCAATATTAATCTCCATGGTGTGCTTTTTTTTGTAATGCAAAAATAAATGTTAAGAATTTTGAAATTCTGTTTTTAATTTAGTTCAACCACAAAGTTTTGTGTTCAAAACTTTGAGTTTCTATTCACAATTATTTAACACTATTTCATGTGTTTCATTACGAATCTTTACATTTGTAGGACACATTTTCTCCAAAATGATGATTAATATACATGTTGAAATTAAAGATTTTTTTTCCTCTCAACAATTCCCAGTTAGTTCGTTTGTACAAACTTTATTGATCCCAGAGGAAATTGCTTAAGAGCTGCACGATATATAGTGTGCTAATCGTAAGTGTAACTGTAGCCAGTTTACAGACCCCAAGTCTTTTTAGTTTCAGAAAAGTGATAATCTGGACCGTTAAATATCGAGGAAAAAAATAGCAAGAACTACTAGTAAAATTCGGTGTCTACTTATTAGGAGTCTTACTTAAAAAGAAAATAATGTCGCTCATTCTTTTACAGGTTGGAATTCACACTTCGGCTGTTCGAAATCTGCGGTACGGATGGTGGGCGTACGTTCTGGGTGAGAGAACAACCTCCAGGTTCAAGGAGAACAGCAAGATTTTCTGTGTGGATGGGAACCTGGCGTCCGGAAAAGGAGCACTCGCTCAGCAGCTGGCTGACAAGTTGGGTGAGTAAACTAATAAAATTCTGCTTTTTAAATATATATACAGTGACTCCCCAGTTTTACGCGAATCAGGAGTCACGGATTCAGTCACACGTAGGTTTTTTTTTTTTTTTTAAATGAACTAATAGTTTTATGTGGAAATCCCCACAATAACATGGAAATTAATATCCTCCGCCTTTTTAGCCTTTTTGTGGCAACAAATATATTTTTTCTGAATGTTTTTAGCGCGCCAAGCACGATTTCTCCGTGGTGCAAGCACTCAGACACTTCAAGCTCCTCAGTTCGGTAGATCTCATGGAGACCTTTCCAACGAGTCCTCATTTGTATTTTTAGCTCGAGAAGATCAGGGGTCATTCCCCAAAAACTGCTCACGTCACTGCGGTGTCCCAATACTTTTGTGACCAAATAATTGGTGTTTTTTTTTTTGTTTTATTACAAAAAAAAAAATCACATTAATTTATTACTGTATTTAAATGCCTGTGCATGAATTATATTACAATCTTTACAGGGGTAACATCGGTATTTGCAGTTCAGTCTAAACTGTACAGTTGGAATACGGGTTTACCTTTACATTTTCTTTAAGGGTAATGCATTTTTTAAATGAAATGAAAGTGTTTGGGGAGCAGATTTGGGGGCATATTTAGGGTTTACACTATAAAAATAGGCATTTTAAGACATTTTTTAAATCAAAACATAAGTTTTTTCTCATGTAGAGGTGGGCGATTTTATCGATTAATTTGAATTTACAGTTCAGGGCGATGTTTTTATGAAAATCGATGTTGTTACTTATTTTACACGCGAGCACCAAAAGCGGAACTAATGCGACGCAGCGTTCTACACGGGGGAATTAGCGCGGCGCACCCAAACACTGTAGCAGGGTTTGTGCCCAAGAAAGGTCTTATTACGTCTGTAATATGAAACTGGTTCGGTTTTATGCCGTCAGACACAGATCAAACACGTCCTGGTGTGCGACAGCTTAAGCAGCGCAGCCACTCTCTGCAGTGCTAGCGTTAGCCATGTTAGCTAGCGGTGCTGGTTCTGTTACTGTACTTTAACACCGACTTGCAGGTTCTGCAGGTCTCCGTGCCGTTTGTGTGTCTAGAGCAGGGCTGGACTGGGCACTGTGAGCCTTGACTGGCCCACCAGGCTGTGGTTCCCGTGGGGGCGGGTGCTGCTGACGGGATACCGCCCAAATCCATCATCGGCCCACCAGGCAAATGCCCGCTATGCCCTATGGCCAGTCCAGCACTGGCCTAGAGTGAAGGATCTCCACACATGTGATGCGTCTGTCTCCTCTGCTGTGTCTCTCGTCTTGTTGTGGTTTTGTGTTTAGTTTCCCCTTGCGCTCTTTTATGAAGGGACTATAATAATTGGTTAAACCAAGGAAGGCGTGTCAGCATCAGCCAATCAGAGGCAGAGACTGCATTGTGTACACAAACGCACGCACAGAGAGGAAACAACACGCGACTAGACGACTTCTGTCTTAATGCCCCAGCGCCATACGGTAAGAATGGGACACAGTGGAAGGTGATAAGAAACGCTTTTGCGATGTATACTGCAAAAGATATGAAGCCCAAACAAACTGGAAAAGCCAGGATTCATTAACATTCTAAAGGTTTTAGACCCAAAGTACATGTCAGATTGAACTTTAACCCTAAGTGAAGAGGGTTAAAAAACAAAAAACAAAACAAAATAAAGTTAAAACTTAAAAATACATATTTTTGCCGCATTTCCCTCCCCGATTTGTCTCTGTGTAGGGATGCTGTACCTGCCTGAGCCTGATGTGAACTACGTTGACAAAATGACCAAAGAGAAGGTTCCTCTGGGGATGGCGTTTAATGGTAACTGCAGTTTGGAAAAGTTCTACCTGGATCCTAAAGCAAGCGATGGAAACTCTTACCGCCTGCAATCCTGGATGTACCTCATGAGGCTTCTCCAGTACTCGGATGCTATTGAGCATCTCCTCACCACAGGTACAGTACAGGTCATGCATGTGTTTGTGTAGAAGCTTTCAATTCTTATCAGTTTCGGACTGCTGGCGTACTCTGTTAATTTGAATCTTCTGCAAGATAAAATGGTTAAGATGTGAAGTGATTCAGAGAGGGTTTGGTGTGAAGTGACATTCAGACTTAGTGTCAGAATAGTTCACAGTGGTGGTAAATGGAACTATATGATAAATGGAAGAGGAAATATGTTGCCTGATACCTGAGACTTGATTGTATGGTTGTTTCATCCCACTCTAATCACTTAATAGTTCATGTAATATCAAAAATATACTTGGTGATCCGAATTACAATCAGGGGGAATTACTTTTTATAGGTCAGTAGTGATTTAAAAAAACATTTTCTGGCTAATACAGATAATCGTATTGAGTGTGTTTAGTAAATGTATTTATTAGTAGTGGCTATAGATACATTTTTTTAATCTAGATTAATCTCACTGTAATCTTGAAATTAATCTAGATTAAAATGGCTCATGTGAATTCTGCCGAAGGCATTCAGAATGTGTGTTACCCAAATAATGACTAAAAGTAAGTCTTTGAGAACGGGTTTCTCAGCTCCTACAGTAAACTAATTCCGCACAAGGTGCAAACAGCCTTAGTCCTGTCAAGGTTTCCAATGAGAAGCGTCTTAAAAATAAATTTCTGACGCCCCCCAAAATGATCCCAATCCACCCTAAATATATAGTAATTATACTATTTTTTAATTATATATCCAAACATTTCATACAAGATATCACTGAGTGCAGATACGCACTTTACAAATAGAAACAAGACTATGAATTCAAATGAAAAATAATAAGTCTAGCTATCCTTATTTAATTAAAATGATGTCCTGGCTGTTGAAGCTGCTGTAGGTAGCAGGTGGGCATTAGGACCAAGGAGAAACTACACGTAGTTGCTTGTTAGCAAGAAGCAACCGGAGCCCGTTTAGTAATATTTCTCTGGTAGCGACGTTTGTACTAGTGGTGTGCGATACTACAAAATTTGGTATCAATCCGATACCAAGTAAATACAGAGCCAGTATTGCCGATACCGATGCGGATATTTTTTATTACTTTTTAATATTTTTTTTTACTTTTTAATATTTAAGGTGGATGCATCATCAAATTGCTAAATCTGAATGAATTTGCCTGTCCTTTAAGTGTTTTTTTTATTATTATTCCTTTGAATTATTAATTAATTAAAACCCAGGACAGAATTTATTATGAATAGAAAAATACTTTATCATAATAACAATAACAATAGAACAATAAAAAAATTCTTAAATAAAGAAAGAACACAAAGTTCTCACACCAAACTACAATAAACAATAAATAAAACAAAAATAATTTTAAATAATTTTAAAATAAAACAATTAGTGAAAGTACTATAAATAAAGTGCAAATAAAACAACCCCCAAAGAAATAAAGAAATACTCCCAGAAGCCCCCCTGTGGGCCCTGTCCCCCTGTGCACAAGGTTTTGATTAAAGGTTTTTATTCAAGAACAGTATCATATTCACATTTTTTCACATCGTCTTTATTCACATTGTCTTTGACTTAATAACTCTCCTGCCTTTGAAAAAATTTCAATGGGATAAATGTATTGTATTTAGGTCATAGCATAACTTATACTTTTTGAGTTGGCTGAAGTAGCAAATGACCAGCTGCACTTTGAAAATGAGTATTAATTAATGACTAAAATATTACTTTCACTACTATTATCTACCTGGATATTCTCTGCCATCCTGAAAGGCTTCTGCCAGTGACCTCTGCCTCTGGGGTGGGGTCTGGGTCTGTCGGGGTCAGGGGTGGGGGGGATTCTCTCCTCCTCTCTCCTTTTCTGAAGCTCAGTGTTTTCATTTTTATGACTTTTCATATGTTTATATAAATTCGTTGTGTTTCCAGTGTGTTTAACAGCCGTTTAACAAATGAGACAGTTGGCTGTTGTTTAATTTTCAGGCTGAAAATATAGACACGCGGCGCTCCTTTTCCTCTCTACCTTTCCCCTGCTACGTCTCTCTCTCTCTCTCTCTCTCTCTCTCTCTCTCTCTCTCTCTGTATGTTCTCTGCTCCGTCTCTCTCTCTCTCTCTCTCTCTCTCTCTCTGTATGTTCTCTGCTCCGTCTCTCTCTCTCTCTCTCTCTTTCTCTCT
>JBBJLR010040773.1:0-12165 GCA_037577145.1 Brachypetersius gabonensis
GGATAATTGAGCTGTCTGTGCCTTCCTTCAGCCCAGTGACAGATATTTCTGAGTGTCCAAGTACATTAAATACAGTTATTTCCGCTACCTAAGACAGTTGTTTAGCGGGTGGTCCTCTACCTCAAAACACAGTAGCTTAGGTGTATAGTTCAGTAGGCATATTCAGTCAAGCCAGATATAGTAACAAACTGCAATATTTACTCACCTGTGCTTGAAGAATCCTGTTTGTGTGCTGCAATCTCCCTCCTGGCTTGAGACTGCAACACATACCACCGCTTTTCACATTCCTCACTAGTGCACACAACCAGAGGGATTACCAATAGAGATTACTATTTGTGAATAGTAAGTGAATCTTATTATATAAAAAAAATCCCTAGTTAACTTCAAGAACAGTGAATAGTACATGGTTCAAGACACAAAAATGAACATTTCTCATTTTTTGTGGATTTTGTCCAAAATCATGCTGAAGTGAGGAGAGATCCAAGTTTCATGTTTTCTACTTCGTACACCGCTGCTCCCAAGATAAAAAAAAAACAAAACAATGGAAAAGCAAGTATTCCTTCAATCCCATCACAGTTAATAAAACATTGATACTTTCTCAAATCTATTACCAGCACACTGCAATCCTCCCCACTCTGTCTGAAAGTCCATATGATCTGGTTACATACAACACACTGTCCTCCTGCCTTGACCAACTTGCACCTGCCAGAACAAAAAATTTCAGTTTCATCCCACTCAGCTCCCTAGTACACTCCTGAACTACACAAAATGAAATCCCATAAATGCAGACTTAAAAGTGGATCAACAGTTCATCTACAAGCATACAAGGACTATCTTCAACAATACAAGGAAGCCCTCACTGCTGCACAATCTAACCATTACTCACAACTTATACATTCTATTTCTAGCAACCCCAAGGCTCTCTTCTCCACCTCAAACAAACTACTTAAACCCAATACTACCACATCTAACGCATTCTCCACTGACAAATGCTCTGACCTTCTGACATTTTTTAAACAAAAAATAGAAACCATCTATGACAGCTTTGCCTCAACACCAGCGCCCCACACCTCCTTTCCCCTTCTTTCCCCAACCCCCCTCACTTCTCAGCCCTTGTTTCAGTTCTTACCTGTCTCCCTCACAGAACTCTGAATCTGAAATCATCCCCAGTGCCAAAACCACTACTTGCATCCTTGACCCTGTCCCTGTCCTGTCCAACCTTATCAAAGAATGCCTTCCAGCTATTGCTCCACTCACCTTACATATTACTAACTCCTCCCTCAGTTCTGGCTTTGTCCCTTGTTCACTTAAACGTGCCGCTGTCACACCAATCTCAGTATCAGTTCTGACGTAATGGCAAACTTGTGGCCCATTTCCAACCTCCCATTTTTGTCTAAAATCCTGGAGTGCACTGTCACAACTCAAATAAAAACTCACCTAAACTCTAACAACCTGTTTGAAGCATTTTAGTCTGGATTTCAATCACTACACAGCACAGAAACTGCCCTTCTCAAAATCCCCAACGAGCTTCTTCTCTCTTGAGACACAAGACATCTCAGGATTCTCATCCTACTCAACCTCACTGTAGCCTTTGACACTATTAATCACAACATCCTTCTTTCCCACCTAGAATCATTTCTCAATATCACTGGCTTCGCCCTTTCCTGGCTAAAATCTTACCTTCCCAACAGTTTATCCATCTCAACATCTGCTCCTCCACTCCTGCTGCCTTGTCCCAGGGCATCCCCCAAGGCTCAGTGCTGGGGCTTCTCCTCTTTATCATTTACATCCTTCCTCTTAGAAACATCATTTGTTGTCACAACCTCAGCTTCTACTGTTATGTGGATGATGTTCAGATTTACATCACTACAAAATCCATTACCCCCTAAACCCACTCTACTCTTACCAACTGCTTTACAGAGATAAAAGCCTGGATGCAAGTCAACTTCCTTCCACTCAACTATAACAAGTCTGATATGATAATCATTGGACCCAAACCCCTTGTCGCGCTCACACAAAACTTCCACCTCTCTTGATCACTCCAACCTGACCTCACCCCCTCGTCCAGAACCTTGGAATCACATTTGCCTTTGCCTTTTCCTTTGCAACCCACATTAACAACATCACCAAATCTGCCTTTTTCCATCTAAAAAACATAACGCCTCCACCTATCACTTTCCTTCTTTTGAAACTGTTGAAACCTTAATTCATGCCTTCATCAGTTCCTGACTCAACTACTGCAATAGCATCCTTTATGGTTTACCCTCCAAATTGCTTAACAAGTTACAAAACATTCAGAATTCTGCAACACGGCTTCACACACATTCCCGACTGTGAGATCATATCTCTCCCATCCTCCAAAACCTCCACTGGCTTCCTATTACCCATCGCATACAGTTAAAAATTCTCCTCCTCACCTTCAAAGCTCTCCATAACCAGGCACCCTTCTACCTTTCGGAATTACTCCACCACCACACTCCCTCTTGTAACCTTCACTCCACAGATGCCAACCTTCCACGTCCACCTGTCAGGACAAAGTACCGAACATGGGGTGACCGAGCTTTCGCAGCAGCTGCCCCTTCCCTCTGGAACTCCCTACCGTAACCCATCAGACAATGTACAGACCTGGCAACTTTCAAGTCTCTTCTCAAAACACAAATCTTCAAATCTGCTTGTAGCCTCTAACTACTGTTATTTCAAACACATGCATGTGTTTATCTGGTCCATATAATTTGTTCTTACTTGTGTTGCCTACCTATGCAATTTCTAAATATGTTTCTTGATCATGTGTAAGTGCTATTGATGTACATTTTAAACTTGTATTGTATCCTCAATTATATGTAAAAAGGGTCTTTGAGTATCTTTAAAAGCAATCGATAAATAAAATGTATTATTTATTATTAAAACAGTAGTCAAGAACTACTCCTTTATCAAAAAAATTGCTGATGAATTTGACAAACACTGTCCCATCCACAAGCGCCCACACTCCATTTCAGAATGCAGGAGTTTTTGACGAAAAACACTGGCTGAACGTAAAGCTTACCTTTAAGATCACTTAATATGTTACAAATGCTGTTACAAAATATGTTACAACAGCTCATCAAGTCAAGGATTGTACAAGAGAAATACCTGTTCTGAATGTAGCAGTAACCAACATGTCTTGGTCCTCTACCACATGTAGTAAACCCACAGCAGAGCATGGTGGGGAGTAAGCTGAGCAGTCTTTTTGAGAAAGCCACCACAGTATGTACAAAAGGATGTGGTGAAAATGCCCAGGCAAATTCTTCTCCAAGATAGTCCTGGTCGACGTCTGTCCTACAGGTCATCCTGAGGAGAAGATGATATATGCTACGCTAAACGATCAGAGTAATCTCTCTTTAGCACGGTCAGGGTTTTTTGATCTGTTCAACATTAATGGGGATGTTTTTCCTTACACTCTTAAAACTTGTTCTGGCACATTGGTCACTTCTGATAGAAGGGCTGGTGGGTTTGTTGTAGAATCCATTGATGGTAGCTGTGATGAATACTGAAAAGAATCCAAACACAGAGTAGAAAAAATTGAATTTTAATGGCAAGAATAAAGTCCGCAGGGCAAAAAGGGGAAACCACAGTCCAGAGCAAAAGTAAAAAAAAACTGATAATCCAAGAAAACAATGTGAGTCCGTAGAGAAAAAGGTAGTAGTAGGTAATAGTAGGCAGTGTCTGTATAGGTGGGGCACACAAGTCCAAGGTGGTCATCTGTAAAACCAGTATTTTAGAAAATGGTCTGCCCACTTTTTTTCAACCCTGTGAGAATTGCATTTATGTGAAAGAGCAGTTCACTCAACCACGGTGTAGCACTACTGAAGGGTTAGGAAAAGCCATTTTCAATCAGTCTGCCAATGATGATAAGTTGGCTCTGTCAGTAGAAGATGAGACTTTCTTTTGCATAATGGAGAGCGGGTTAAAAAAGGGCAGTACAAACTCCTGGATAGCCCCAATGCTATTTCAAAGCCCCAGACAACGCCTGCACAATAACAAGGGGAAAGCCCTCAATCGACTCCAGTCACTACAAACACAATTTAAAAAGGTGACACTTTGTGGAATTCATGAAGAAAATATTTGACCATGGTCATGTTGAACCAGCACCCCCACTAAGCACAGATCAAGAGTGTTGGTATTTGGTTTTGGTTTCTACCGTACACAGAAACCCAATCAAATTAGGGTGGTGTTTGACTCCAGTGCATGCCATTTCAGAGTGTCTCTTAATGACATTCTGCCCCAAAGCCCAAATCTTAACAACACTCTGTTGGGTGTTCTCATCCGCTTCAGAAAGGAACATGTTGCTGGTATGTCAGATGTACAGCAGATGTTTTATAGTTTCCTGGGTCAAGAGGACCATAGAGACTACCTCCACTTCTTGTGGTTTCATGGCCATCAGTTGGATGGAGAAGTCGAAGAATGCCGGATGAATGTATATGTTTTTGGAAAACGCCCATCACCAGCAGTAGCCTAAATGGCCCAAAGAGGACTGCTATAGAAGGAGAGTGCAAGTTTGGTTCAGATGTAAGTCAGTTTGTCAGTCAACATTTTTATGTAGATGATGGACTAAAATTATTTGCCACCACCTCTGAAGGTATTAATGTGTTGAAGGAAGCACAGAAAATGCTTATACAATCCAATCTTGGCCTGCACAAAAAAGTGCCTCCAACAGCGTGGAAGTAGTGAGAGCATTCCCTGAAGAAGACCATGCTACAGGCTTCCAAGACCTTGGTATTGGTCAGGACTTCCCACAAATGCAGCACAGCTTGGGTCTTGGTTGGGATCTACAGACAAACTTACCATGATTGAGCTGCTATACTCCCGAAAGATAAGTTAGAGGAATGGCTGAACTGGAGAAACTCACTCCAAGATTTACAGGCTCTCAAAACACCAAGGCTCTACACCTCATTACCATTATCTACAGCTGAAAAAAGGTTATTATTTCCTGTGATGCTTCTACAATGGCAATTGATGCTAATAGTAAAAATCATGTAGGTTTCATTTCATACTTGAAAAGGCGAAGTAACATGATGTTACAAATCCGAGACTGGAATTTTGTGCTGCAGTGCTTGCTGTTGAACTGGCTGAGGTCATCACAGAAGAGTTAGATACCAAGTTGGAGGATATCAAGTTCTTCTCTGACAGTAAAGTGGTTTTCAGATACAATAATAATGAAGTCCAAAAGTTTTATGTCTATGTACATGACCACGTTCAGCGCATTAGATGTGCGACTCAACCCAGTCAATGGAACTATGTTCCAACAGATTCAAACCCAGCTGATTGTGCAACCAGGGCAATACGAGCTCATCAGCTTTCTGCATCTGCGTGGCTATGTGAACCTGCATCTTTAGCTAACACACAGCTACCGTTCCTATCACCTGAGACATTCTGTCTTGTAACACTTGAAGTAGACTCAGAAATCCACCCAGAGATTACCACCTGTATCACTCACTGTCAACAGGGACATCTATGGACCAAACATTTTTCAACATGGAAATCATTAACACAGGCTGTTGCAAAGCTTTCTCACATTGCTAAGTCTTTCTCCCACTTAGCATTGCTAAGTCTTTCTCCCACTTAGGAGTCAAGGTTTTCATAACTGCAGCAGGATCTTCACTAGAGAACTGCTTGATGAAGCAAAAACTAAGATAATTGTTCTTGAAAGTGCCCCTTCATGATTGACACACGAAGTGTTAGTAATGCTGCTATCAGAGGTCATGGCTATAGTCAATAACCGACCACTGACTGTAGTTTCAACAGAGAACCCAACTATTCTATCACCTGCCCTTCTACTTACCCAGAAGATTGGCGTGACATCTTTTCCACCAGGTCAATTTGATGATCTTGACGTCTACAGATGTCAGTGGTGACATGTACAGTACCTTTTGGGATAGGTGGAACAAGGAGTACCTGCCCACTACTATTGCTGAGAGGGAATCAAGCGACAAGGAACACTTGGCCAGTGGGTCTAGTGTCAAAGATGTTTTCCATCACAGACAATTCAGGTGAAAGTTGTGAAGGATGATATGGCACGATTATTCCTGAGACCTGTTTCGGAAGTGGTGGTGTTAATTTCTAGTGACCATTAAGTCTTATATAGTCGCCTTATAGTCGCCTGTAAAACATGACTAGCACATGACTAGATAATCCATAGCATAATTTTTGTGGTAATTGTTTGAATTGAAATGAGAGCACTGACACAGTGAGAAACTCAGATCAAAAGTAGGTCTCAGATCCAACACTTTGTCTCCTGTCTTGAATGACATTAAAAGCCAATCTGTGTACAGTATTTATTATGTTGAGTTTTCCTTTCCTTTCATCGGCCATGTCCCAATATTTATTGTCAAAGCGGAATTAAACAAAAAATAAAATGGTCTCTGAAATAAGGCACTGCAAGTTTGTGTCAGAGTTGAAGCAGCCTCAGGCACTATAGAGGCTCTTACAGCAGCTCCAGCAAGGGCCTCTACAGGGAGCAGCCAAAAATGAATGGGCTTTGAGAGTTTGTGAGAACCATGCTATAGAACAGAGATGGAAAAACAATAGCATTAGTCAAACACTTGTGGAGCACCTTGCTTCTCTATAGGAGTAGTGTTAGATAAGCAAGGAATGTCAGCCCATGTTGATCCAGCAAACTGAGAAAATCCAAAAAGTTTGGACACTTAAGTGTAGATTGAGCAAGCTACAGTTCTATAACACCCAAGACTATTTCAAGGCATTCTGACACCTAACTCTTTACCAAACCAATATCAAGACATCAAGAATAAAAGATGTGCAAAACCATTTAACGCTGCTGTGCACGAGAATAAAATAACCAATTTCTGTGGTTGGCACCATATAAACTCACTGCCCACAGACAATGCGATCAATATATAAAATGCTTTTCTCTTTCTTATTGTAGCACTGACTAGTCAAGATAAAACTAACCATTGCTCTTTCATGGGAAAAATCTGATTTTAAGACAAACCTCCTTCTTGGGTAAACAAAATACAGTCAGGGTAAAGTAATCCTGAAAATGAGTTGTATTGACCATACTTACAAACCACAATATGTTCTGTTTGTCTTCAAGAGGCACACTATGAGTAAAAGTATGTGGACACTTGTCCATCACGCCTATATAAGCTTGCTGGGCATTTTAGACATATGCACAGCTACGTAATCATGAAAATCCATTTCCTGAAGCTCCTGATGCACATTGTTTTTGCAGATGTTTTTTCCCATGGGCAATCTGGAACTCTGTAGTGCGTGATGCAACGCGGAGTAGGAGATTTTTAAACCCTAGAGCTCTCTATGATCCTGCCCAACCATGTCACATTAACATGGTTGGGCAGCTGTTGCTCAAAAATACTTTCATGTCACAACCACAGCACTTACAGTTGACCAGGCTAGATCTAGCAACGCTGGAATTTCAAAAACCATCTTATGACAAAGGTGGCATCTCATGACAGTGTAATATTTAAAGTCACTTCAGTGTGACTTCCTATACTGCCAGGGTTTATCTATGGAGGCTGCATGGCTTTGTGGTTTAAAAATATATATTTTATACAACTCTTATCATCCTGATAGCTAAGCTTTGATCACAACTGAGCCCAAAAATTTAAACCATCCAAACCTCTGCGAAGAACTGCAGCACCGTTTCACCACTACTTTCCCTCTTCACTGGCAAACCCTCTAAAATAAACTTGGGGACTATGGATTAAAACCTCACAAAGCTCTATGAAAAGGTCAAAGAAATACAACTTTCAAATTATAGCTTACAGCTTTCAAATTAGCAAGTGTGCATTTTCTTATTACCGCTACAGACATGTTACAACAGGTCCAGGATATGTGGTGTTTTCCAAGTAGAATATGTATAGATACAGAATGCTTTATTTGTCTCACACATGGACACTGAGCAGTGACATGCAGTCTCTGCATTAAACCTAGTGAACACACACACACACACACAGCTACTGGCAAAGGGTAGCCCCCAGAGCTCAACTCCATGTCGTTTTGCCAGGTTACTGACACAAATATGAATCTTACATACATATCTTGGTGTTAGGAAGAAATGAAAGCACTCAGAGGAGAAATGGCACTCCATGACTGTTTGGAAAGAAATGTGTGGAATGTGATCAGGGAAGCTGCCAACATTGAGAACTACTCTTCATCTCTTACATGAGCAAATGTGTCATAATATAGCAATTCAATTTAATAAAATTATTTTCCATTCAATTTTATTGATATAACACTTTTTACAATGAAGTTGTCACAAAGCAGTTTCACAATGTCCAGGTCCAAGCCCCTAGTGAGCAGAGATGGAGTCTGAGACTCGGACTTGAGTCACACTTAAGTTGCACAAACAAAGACTTGTGACTTGACTTTAGACTTGCCCTCAACGACTCGAGACTTGACTTGGACTCGGGTGCTGTGACTCGTGAGTCAAAACTCGTAAACAATGTTCATTTCACGGAATTATTTATTTATATCCCACACTCTTTCCAACGGTGTCCCATTACTTTTCTCCAAGGTGAACGGCGATAAACTACCTTTGTCATCCCCACGATTGGGAAAAAAAACCCAGGAATTGTTTGCTGATTGCCAGAGGCATAGACATGTGGTCTCCACTGAGTCCCATGACCCATTTGGCTGCCGACCTCACGCTCACCCCACAAGTACACTGCTCGAGGGGACCCCACCCCCCTTCTGCTCTACTCATCAGAAGATCCTGCGTTTAAATTGAAAAGGCACTGTTTTAAGTTGAATTGTGTAAAAATCTGCTCATTCCCCATCTGCTATTCCCTTCTTGGTATTACCATTGTTCAATATGATAACTAATCTGTACCCTTTGTACAGTGAGCATAAAAAACCCAAACTATGCAATAATTCCCCCATGTTTGATGTCAGCATACACAGGTAGTCATTATATCCATGCTGGTGCTAGTCTCTATACTGTAAACTTTGTCCTGGAGGAAATAAATGAGAAACACTGTTTGCCTCCAAAAAGAAATCACAAACCACCTCTTTCTGTCCTGACCACATGGGAAGAGAGACCGAGAACAAAGGAAACACAGACAGCTCATTGTGTAAAGTTGGGAATTGCTGACATTAGTTGAAGGTATTGTAACAACAATATACTCAGGCATTGTAGAGTTTGATTTTTCAGAAATATGGTTATAACTGAAACTCATGAGTTTATGAGTGAAGCATAATCCGTGAAAGGTCATGTAAACCATAGCATGTTCGGTATCTGTGTTCTCCTCTTTGCCCTTGCCCAATCAATGCTACAAAGCTTAATATTCCACCATGCACTGTTTTGGAGTTATGAACTTTTATGACAACCACCCAAAGAAATTCTCAACCAAGGGGCAAGCGCCTCTGATTGGCCAGCCAGAAGGAAGGCCTGTCTCCCATGTTCAAGTATAAAAAGGACAGACAGTGACCAGTTCAGTGAGAGCCCACGAAAGAGACGACTCCCCCCTCCACCTCAAGGAATCTCCACGGCCGCCCAGCTGAATCTTCAAGACTGCCCAGAGATCCTCTCCTCTTCTGCTCCGACCTCAAACCTCTAGAATCAAGGCCTGACTTTCCGCTTCATCCCTTCTGCCCAAGACGGACCCCGAGACTTCTATCCTCCTCCATGAATCAGCATATAAGTAATTCTCCTTTCCTCATTTTGGCAAATTTGTGGTGCAAAGGCAGACATATGGTTGAACTGTTCTTGTGAGATTGGGCTGTTCTTGTGTTTTTATTAAACTTGCTGGTCAGAGATAGATGAACCATTTACCATAACTTTAGCAATATCCATCAAACCTTCTTCAGTCCCTTGTTTTGTTGTGTGTAATGTGTGTTTTATATTATTCCCTGTTAGTTAATAAATGTGTTTAAAATTGTGATCAGTGACCCCAATTTTCTTGTTCACTGGAGAAATCACTTCACGGCTGCATCACCCTACCTCGCTTTAATGGTAAACTAAAATTTAACTTTTAGCAAATTCCCCCTCTTATCTAAAGCTAAACTCCTCTTAATTGCGCACTTAAGGAGAGCTTTATGAAGGCCACTTATTAGATTCTGGTACGAATCTTGCTTGGCGGACGAGAGGTTCAAGCTGGGATCTGATATAGGCTCTGTTTTGGGCAAGACCCTAATTGATAATTTATTAATCAAGTAATTACTAATCATTAATTATTAAATTAATGAAAATAGAGGTGAATCAGCCTTCTCTGATTCTGATGGAGATCTTCAAATCGAGCTAAAACTTTTCCCTTACAAAATTTGATAAAATACATTTTTAGGGAGCACAGAAAAAGTGTAAAAGAATAAAATAGGCATTTTAGGCAGAAAATTAGTGGTGGTTAATAAACTAGCTGTTTGCAAAGTTATGACACATCAATAAAACAATTGGTTTAGGGCTGCGCTAGTTTGGTGAAATAAGCTAATTAAGTCAGTTCTTCTATGCATTCATTTTGTTATTTTTTATCCACCATTCATCAATATGAGACAGCAATTTATTTATTTTTTTTGGGTTGTATGGTGAGTAGAAAGCAAGGGGCGTTGTGTTAGAGGCAGTTTTACTGTAGGTTTTAATGAACATTAAACAGACAGAAAGAAAGACATCCAAACTTTTTAAAATCTCTCTCTCTCTGTGTGTCACATGCATAGAATGCCACTCTTTTTTTAACCAAATATTAAAAAATTCAATATTAAAGATTCAGCTGCATCATTTTTGACTGGGCAAGTTCACAATTTATTGTATACTACTTTGATAAATGTTGCTTTTATTGAATACTAATTTGTTGAATATTACTTTACACATTTATTTAAGCGCAAAAATGAGTGGTGTGCGTACTTGTATCTGATTTAGGCCATTCTGTCCCAAAATGTCATGACTGTTTTTTGTCCCAGTCTGCCCTTGGCTAGAAGTGAGGCCTTTGAGTTGCTGAGCAGTGTTGGAAGTAATGCGTTACAAAAGTAATGTATTACAGTAATGTATTACTTTTTTGCTGTAATGCAGAAGTGTAAGGCATTACACATTAATTTTCAGTAATATTTTACTTGCTACATATTCAGTAACGCTTGCGTTACAAGTAAGTTTTCGCCCGCGAGACATTAACAAAAATGTCCTGTTCGTGGTCCGTGAATAGACGCGTGTGATGTCATTCATCATCTCCCACTCGCTGGTGGAACTTATTTTGTAAGTGGCCGTTCACATATCTCGCCTAAAAACGCATGGAAATGCGAGGCGCGTCGCTTTCTTCTTTTTTTTCAAAAGCACTCGGGCGCTTGCGCTCCGGGAGTGTCCATCAGCCACACTTTCCATTAATTTCAGCAATGGATTTCCACCAACAAAAAACCCTTGCTGTAACGCTGCTACACGATTTATTTATGCAGAAAAGAAAAAAACACTGTAGTGTTTGGGGGCACCCCATTCTTCAAAAGTGTAAAAAACACTGGGAATTTCACCAGCTGATCCAGGAGCTCTGCCTGGACAATGGGAGGTTCGAAGCCTATTTCAGACTTGACAAGGAGCAGCTGGATTATATTTTAGGAAAAGTTGTCTTAGAAAAATAATGGGGGCTTGACAAATCATAAAGTTCAGGAAATCCCTGGACCACAATGATAAGCTGTGAGCTAATTGGCTGAATCTTGTCACATGACCCTTGGTGCACTTGCGGCATTCTGATGTTTTCAACACAATGCGGCACGGACGCGCCTGAAAAAAACGGGCACGGGGCTGCCGCACGTCTACATTTGAAATAATGGACTTGGGCGCGCAGAAGACGCGATATGTGAACGGCCCCTAAAGCGGCATGATTTCAGCCTATGAGCTTGAGGTCCGAGGCTATAAGCTCCGCCTGGTTCACTTAAAGCCCTAGTGCGCACTGGCTAGTGGAAAAGCGACAAATGAATGAAGATGGCAGATGACAGTACATTCGCGAGATGGACATTACTTTTATTTTGTCAGAGAGAAGGATAAGAAGAACATTATTGTCAAATGAAATCTTTGTGTAAAACCAAGAGAACTATCAACGTCGAGAAACTAGCTAACTAGCATCATGAGCGGTGCCATGCAACCACTCCACTTGCTGAAAAGAGAAAGAAAACAGAGGACGAGAGTAAGAAGCCAAAACAACAGAAATTAAGTTTATCTCTGTCTGCCATCATGCC
>JBBJLR010040784.1:0-12165 GCA_037577145.1 Brachypetersius gabonensis
AGTGTTATAATAGAACACAGAGACATCATACACTCGTACTGTCAGTGTTATAATAGAACACAGAGACATCATACACTAGCCACCCACCTGCCTTCCCTGCCCCCTAACCACCCACCTATCTAACTACCACTATACCCCCCCCTCGTCCCCCACTGACCCCCTGCCCTCTCCCCCTTCCTCCCGGCCCCCAATCAAACTGTGTTCTATCACACTAACGTAAACACATCTACACATCTACGAGGCCCAGACACACATGCACCCGTCAGAGTCAGGTGAGCGGACCACAGCACACAGCGTGAAAAATTAGAAATTCTTTCTCTGCTCTTTTTATTTTCTGACTGAAAGGCCGGTGCCCAGCATAGTTTGAGGATTTCAGTTCACCTGCTAATTGCAAGGTTTAGTTAATATGGGAACACTCCATTCATGTAAATATCTTTGGAATAGGATGTCCAGTGTGCTCATATGGGTCATGTGTCCACATACTTTTGGCCATATAGTGCATTTAGAATTTGGAATGTAAAGGAAGAAAAAAGGTTTGAGAGGCGGGTCACAGTCAGAACAAAAAAAAGGGAGAAGTGAATTTTTATCTTTTCCAAACAAGAAAGATCAGTCAAATGGAACTTCTGCTGCTTTTCATCTAAACAATTTTTTATTAAGTGAAGTGAAAGTGACCATCCTGTCATACGTGAACACACCACAGCACACAGCTCGACATTCTTCCTCCGCATTTAACACCTTTAACCCATTCACCAAGTGAAGCAGCTGGCAGCAGGAACACAGCGCCCGGGGAGCAGTTTGTGGGGACCTTGCTCAGGGTACCTCAGAGGTGCTTAGCTGTCTTGGGAATCGAGCACCCTAAGAACTAGCCCACCAGCTGCCCCATTATACACAACTTTAATAATCAACTTTATTTTTGTTTACCACATGACATGCATTTCAAACAGAGCTGCTCTTAGTAACTTTATGTTTATTTTAGGGCACATTAACGCATTATTGTCGCTATTTTATTAACACCAACA
The DNA here is from genome assembly GCA_037577145.1 of Brachypetersius gabonensis. Lineage (NCBI taxonomy): Eukaryota > Metazoa > Chordata > Actinopteri > Characiformes > Alestidae > Brachypetersius > Brachypetersius gabonensis. The sequence goes on from JBBJLR010040784.1 coordinate 1,020, forward strand.
ATTATTTTATCATGCGTTAACGCAGGGTTTTGTTTTTTTTTTAATTATTCTTGTTTTGAATGTTCGTTAGTGCTGGAGCGCTTCTACTTTTACGGGGAGTCTCCCTACTGAGAATACTGGCGCTTCTGCTGCTCCCCGATAAAAGAAAAAAATTCTGCTGGTCCTCGATCAGAAGGTGCCTGACATTGTGTTCTGCTCGTGGCTCTTGTTGTTGTCAGTTTATAACACTGATAATGACGAGAAATCAGAGGGGGGGAATATAAAAGCTATAATGGCTTTGGCGCCCATGCTCTGGACTCTGAGGGGACCTTGATTTATTTTTTATAACAAACTAGATAAAAACGTGAATGCTCTGCAGTGACAAATTGCTTTGGTTTTATACTTGATTTGATTACATTAATGTAAAGTTGAAATGTATGGAAATATTTGAACAGCTATGTAACTGTTTTAAAGGGAACACTGCTGTTAAAAGGCTACTTATTGGTACCTAACAGAAGTTTTCCTTTTTGGTACCAAATCAACATTATCCAAATCTGATAGTGAAACTGATAATTGCTCCGTTTCTATCTTTCCGACCTCCTTCATATTGCCACTCCATCTCGTTCCCTCAGATCATCCTCTTCCATCTACTTAACTGTCCCTTCTGCCCATCTTACCACCAGCTCTGGAACTCACTACCACCCGAACTTAGAAACATCAATTCATTATCACACTTTAAATCCACACTCAAAACCCATCTGTTCAATCGTGTTTTCTCTCTCTGATTCTTCTGCAATGTCTAAATGTTGTAAATTTAATATGCTTTTTAATCTTGCTGTAATTATTGTTTTTACTGTTATATAATTATAAATAAAATAATAATAATAATAATAATTATTATTATTTTCTACCTAAATAAGTACATATTTTGCTACCTATTTTTGCCACCACCGGCTGTTTCTGCAAGGTACAGAGAAACTACTTCACTTGGTAGCATACGATGTATGAATAGAGGAAGTACAAATGAAAGTCTTTTTTTGTTCCGCAGTGACTTTCACACTTTCACACAGTATACAGAGATTGAAACTTGCTGTTTATGGTGCACTGCTTTTTACATTTTTATAACAAGCAAATATTATAAATACTTCAAACAAATGTAACTGATTTTCAACATTTCACTGCCTGTACCAGTATATTAATTAACCATAAAGACTCAGGTCTGTTTACTAACATCCACTTTGTGTTAGCGCATGAAAAAAGAAAACAGTTCTTTCTGGTTTGTATGCCACTGAATAGGATTTCATTTTTTAACCGGATAATGATCCCGAGCATTCTTCAAAATTGTGCAAAATTATATCAGTCCAAGATAAGCAAATGTTTTGAGAAATGTGTCCAGTTTCCAGATCTTTCTCACGTTGAGCCGCATATATAAATATACAGCAGGTAAAATAAGTATTGAACACGTAATTACATATTTTTCTAAAGGTTCTATTGACATGAAATTCTCACCAGATGTCCTTGATGGGCGTTAAGGGGATATTAAAGGATGGGAGTCAGTCCCGGAATGTAATAGGTCGCTGAAACCGTACGTTGGTTGTGGAAGCAGGGCTTAATGTCTGTACTGTAAAACAGTTTTTTATGCCAATCTGTCAGACATTAGAAAGTATGCAGCTTCCAGAATCATGTTGAAATGCCAAGACATACAATCAAGCCACACAATCCAAATGGTCCTTTAACAGAAACAGACCATCTGAAGCAGGCAGAAATTTTGTATTTTGTAGTGTGACCGTATGGGTTTAGCATGCAAGGCAGCATCCCAGCATTCTAATATCGGCCAGAATTTCTGGACGTACCGCATTAAATGCACAGAGACGATAAATGGTGTTTTGGCTCCATACTTTATTCAGAAGCTGAAATTGGCTACTATTGGTGGCAAATACAGCCTCCTGTCTGGTGAAAGAACTAATATCAGTTTGTCCAAGCATATGGGCGTTGTGATTCGTTATTTTTTTTTAAAATTCTGATTCTGAAATCGCCAAATAGGCGTGACGTGATGAAGTCGTTTATATGCAAATTAACATGTGTTGTCATCTAGCGACATCTAGTGACTTTTTAGCTACTTTCTGTAGGAGATGGTTGGCAACACTGCCAAAGACTTGGGATTCAGTGATACCTAGCGTTAGGGAGTCTGGTTTATCTATATTATCTGGCGTTGGACACTGGTTTATTTGTAGTATCTTGCGTTCGGGTCACTCTGGGCGCTACTCTGGGGTCTATGTCTTTGCAATTATTACGTGAGCAATTTCCTCTAGGATCAGTAAAGTTTTCTGTTAAAAAAATCTTTTCCTGTACTATCTGTAGCTAGAAATCTGAATTAGAAGCACAGCATGATCTGTCCTGCTTCACGTTAGCATTTCTTAGTGAGTGTTAGAACCTGACTGTATTTGCTTTTATCCAAAGCAACTTCAATTTTCGAACTACAGGGGTCAGTTTCCCTGGAGCACTTGGGGTTAAGGGTTTTTGCACAGGAACACATTGGAAGTTTGCTGAGGGTAGGGTTCAAACCCACAAGCTTTTGGTCCAGTGGCATGTATCCCACCTGCAAGGCCACCACTACCCTTCAAAATGGCTCTGTGCACCTCTACAAATCTACCTACCTATATAAATAAAATATAATTTTCTCTGATTATGCATATTTTGCCTATTTTTCATCATTATCAGTGCTATAAACTGATTATAAACTGTATTAACTGTATGTGCATTGTCTTAAACTGCAACTTATAGAGACTATCATTGTTCTTGCTGAAGCATTTTTACCCGCAACATATTAAGTCATATTTATGATTTCTGTGACCATTACAGCACATGAACAATTATTAAATAAAAGTCTGTAATATTAGGTGCCAAAATTAGGGTGACAATACGTCCTCATTTCCCTGGACCTGGAAATTGCTTCCGGCTGGTGTTTAATTATATATATGGGTCCCTTGATGTGTTAATCGCTCTGTCCATCCGTTTGGATAAACATAGGCGGAGCAAAGGCAGGATTTGCCCCATGTGAACCACCCGTTTTTGCCCCAGCCGTCAGGAGACTGTACCTCCATTCCCCAATGCAGGATCCATAGCTGAGGAAATGCAGACAGAACTGAACTGTCCCCTCGGCTGGCTGGTGAAACCATTGGCTGCCGGAACTAGGGGAGCTTCTGTTCGGGTTTCTCTCAGAACTCCATGTCAAGGATGGAGTGTTAAGTATCACAGACCATGTCATTCAATCTAGTTTCTGTGAATCCCATTACTATCACAGATATTTACACACTGTCACTTATGGGATAAAGTTTTAGCAATAACACAAATTGCTTTTCACAAAGCTTGCTGCTTCAGTGTTTTTAGATATTTTTGTCAAATATTTCCATGGTGTACTGAGGTTTATTTACACACAACTTTCAAGAGTTTTGATTGACAATTACATCAAACTTATGCAAAGAGTCAAAATTAAGCTGTAAATGGAGACATTCTATTGTTAGATTTCACAACAGTGACTCTCTTTGGTCTCTGGGTCTGGGTCAGGGTAGGATGGGTTCCCCTTTTGAGTGATGGCTTCGCCTGAGTTTTTTTTCCTCACCTCTTTCTCATTTGCTAGCTAACTCAGGGCTCAGACCTGGATTCTGTAAAGCTTCTTTGTAACAACACTGGTTGTGAATTGAATTGATTTGAAGATCATAGTGTTATACAATTCTCATCAGCTTGATTTAATGAACAAGAACCAGCTGGCCCTGAACCTGAAGGATAAACAGTATCAAAGTTAGCCATGTTAATATGTGTAAATCTTACCTTTGTAATAGATTGACACATATAGTTTAAAGCCCTTTTCTGTTAAAGTCCCTGACATTTGTGTTTGAACTGAGTCCCTGACTCAATGTTTGAAAAATGCAACTTAAATAGTTCACCAGAAGTCTGGGCACATCTTGGAAGCGATCAGGTGAGAAAGGACAAAGCCAGCTGTGACAACAGTCCTGGAAGTGAAGCGGCCAGCTTATGCGAAACCCAGAAAAGTGTGAACACATCGCTTATTAGAGGTAATGGAGTTCGGCAGTGATGCTTACCAAGGATCCAGTGGTCCATGGGGAATGATATTATCTGACATTTATTGTTTGTATGCCTTCAGTCTTTCCCAATTTCTGATCACATCAGTGTCAATGAGCAACTGGTTCTTTTAAGTTGTCAATATCGAAGTAGAACCCAATTGCATTTTATTTATTTAGAGAATCATTTTATTCTCAGTTTCAGGGGTTCCCTATAGGACAAATCAGTTTCCTTTAGTTTTTGACAGTATCTAAGAAGACCATTTTTGTTTCTTGTTTAATCTGCTTGCCTAGTCAAACAGACAACAGTTCTTTCTCATTCCAGGTGTGTTTTTTTATGCTTTTGTGGTACTTTTGAGATGAACAGTAGTTAGAGTTTACACTATAAAATATGTATTTTTAGGCATTTTTTTTTACCAAACCCAACAAACTGGGTTTTCACTATATGCAGGTGCTCTTGGAACATACTGTATACACCTCAAAAGGTGGTGTGCAATACTGTGATGAATCTACATTTTTAATTATAAAATTGCAATTATTTATGATTAAGGGGCACTATGTTAAGGGGCATATACAATCATTATCATAAAGAGCACTTTAAATTGGACATTTATAGTATTTCCTGATCTTAAACCTGTAAGATTTAAAATATTTTCTAAGAAAAACTTCTGATATTGTCCAATTTTTGTTTTTGTTGTCTTTCATTTTTCATTTGGTTGCTAGGTTACGCTGACGCTGGCGAGACTGACGCCGCACTGTCAGGCATGTTATTTTTACTATTCTTGTGCTACCATGGCAAGAACAAAGCAGACTGCCTGTAAATCCACCGGTGGTAAGGCTACCAGGAAGCAACTGGCCAAGAAGGCGTCTCGCAGGAGAACTCCGGCAACCGGTGGCGTGAAGAAACCTTACCTTTACAGACCCGGCACCGTGGTTCTGAGAGAGAGCCGCCATTACCAAAAATCCACAGAGCTGCTGATCCGCAAGCTGCCCTTCCAGCAGCTGGTGCATGAGATCGCTGAGGATTTTCAGGGCTCCCAGAGCTCATGGCCCTGCAGGAAGCCAGCAAGTCTTTACGTGGTGGATCTGTTCGAGGACACGAAAATGTGCGCCATCCACACCAAGAGAGTCACCATCATGCCTGAAGATATTCTGCTGGCCGGCCACATTCGAGGAGAGCAGTTTAAACTAACTGGGCTCATGGTCCCCAATACTTCGGCACAGGGTTCTTGCCATGGACATCCTGCTATTTTGTTATTTTGTCCGTCTGTGTGCACGTTGAGATGTTTGTGTAAAATAATGTATTATTATTATTATTATTATTATTATTATTATTATTACTACTATTATTGTTATTATTATTATTGTTATTAAACGTTTTCTAAGTGTATTTCACCTTGGTGTAATTTGTCTTAAAAATAATAATGATTTCAAAAATGCCTGGGAATACCAGGTGCTGTAAGCTTTTCTTTCAGTCATGTTTTTTCAAACAATTCTCAAAGTTTTCATTCTGATTTTTCCCACCCCATTTCAGGCATCAGAGCCACCTATATTCAGGCTATAGCCATAAGCCTATGGGTGTAGTGAGCCAGGCCTCAGCCAGAAAGAGGTTTTTGGTGAGGTCGCTCTCTGGTGGTCTGGAGGTGGATGTGCATGCAGCAGACTGGGGAGCTAGGCTCCCTCATTCTTTTTTGTTTATCTTTTCAGCACTGGATTATTCCTTGGTTTTTCATATAAGGGGTCTTGATTTGTTCCTCTTAAACTCCCCGGCAGGCCTTTTCTGTCAGGGGAGCAGGGGAGGGGGCTTTTTTTTTGCTCTCTATTGGACCTTTTCCCCTGTTTGGTGTAGTGGCTGGCTTTCAAGTCAGAAACAATGGCGGAGTCCAGATGCCGTCCAGGCTCTGTGGATACTCAGAAGGCTTATTTCAAGGATAATACAGGTCGCTTGAGGTCAACAGCGACCAGGAGGTGAGTGCACGCAATGTTTTGAAAATTGTGGTGGCGAAGCTCGGCGCAGGAAAGCTGCTGGCCAAGCTGGAAAGCTGCTTGTGGCCAAGACAAGTGGGAGCATTTGAACTAACGATGGTGGATAAGAGCGCAACAGAGGCGCTGATGGATGGACTGGTCGTGAACGGGATTGTATGCACTGTTCAGTTTCAATTGGTACTGGTATATGCAGGGAGGGCCGATGTGGTTTGTCTGCAGGAAACAAACTGGGATGATGGGTTGGTTGCGAAATGGCAGGAAGAGTGGGATGGGACTATTTACTTTAACAATGGTGGGGGCATGAGGGGGAGTGGAGTGGCTATACTTTGTAGGAGGGCGGTATGTGAGGGGGAGAGGGTGGTTTTCAATGATGGGGTAGGGAAGGGTCTAGCCCTGGAGGTTCTTTGTGGAGGTGAGACGTTTGTTATTTTAACCGTGCATGTGCCAAATGACACACGGTAGATGGCAGAAGTTTTTTCAGGTTTGGGGAAGGGTCTGGGGAATTGAGATAATGTGGTTATGATGGGCGATATGAATGTGGCCTTGACAAGATTAGACGGGAATGGGGGGATGGTTTTTAGATCTGATAGGGGTCAGGTTGAATTGGGGAGTTTAATGAGGAAATATAGTTTGGTTGATGAGGGACTGGCACGAGGGGGAAAGAGTTTACTCACGACGGCAGTGCGTGCAGGGGATTTTGAAACAGAGTCGGACAGACCTGGTATTGTGCCCGAGAGACATCGCATGTAGGGTTAGGGAGGTTTTTTATAAAGTAGTTGGATTTTCAGACCATGACCTGCTTGTAGTTGACCTTGATTTGAGTGGAGCTGAGAGGGGGCCAGGGTTGTGGGTTTTGAATGGGAGTTTGCTAGGGGAGCCTGGGTATAAGGACCAGTTGGTAGGGCTTCTTGAGTGGAGTAAGGGGGATAAGTTGTTTCAGGAGGATGTTTTGATGTGGTTGGATAATTTAAAGTTTGATGTTCAATTGTGGTCAATGGATTATGGGAGGTGGGTGAGGCAGTATAAAACGCAGAGGGAGTTGAAGGTGCGGGGGGAGATGAGGGTGGTGTTGAGGAGGATGCAGGAGGGGGCAGGGCTGGAGATTTGGTGAGGTTGATTGAGTTGGAGGGGGAGATGCGTAGGATAGAGGAGGACTGGTGTAGGGGTTCATTTTATAAATGTTTTGGTAATCAGCTGGTGCCCATTTTGAAGTTGTTATATGATGATGTTTTCAGACGGCAGGAGCTAAGTGAAACGATGAAAATGGGGGTGATAAAGCTCATTTATAAGCAGACTGGGGAGCGGAGGGATCTGAGAAAGTATAGGCCTTTGACAATGCTCAATACGGATTTTAAAATCCTGGCGAGGATTCTCGCAAATAGGCTAAAGACGGTGATACCTGACATAATAATTACCAATCAGGCATATGCAGTCGAGGGCAGGGACAGGGGCAGGATGTTGTGTTAAGTGTTAGGGACACCTTGTGTTACATGTAGGATAGGGGCATGAAGGGCTATATGATTAGTATAGACCTGGAAAAGGCTTTTGACAGGGCGCAGCACACTTTTTTGCATGGTGTTTTGAGGGCATTTAGGTTGGGAGAGAGGTTTAGAAAGTGGATAGGGATATTATACTCTGAGGCTTTATCATGCATCAAATGTAATGGTTTCTTGATTGGTTTTCTCCATCCCGGTCGATTAGGCAGGGCTGCCCTTTGCCAGCCCTGCTTTACACACTTGTGGCGGAACCCTTAGGGCTGATGGTTCGGGCAGACAAGGATATTAGGGGGATACAGTTGGAGGGGGGAATGGAGCTGGATGCTATGTATCAGTATGCTGATGATACGACTGTGGTGGTGGAGGATGTGGGCAGCGTGCTAAGGACATTGGAGATACTGCAGAGGTACTGTTTGGCAGCTGGAGCATGGGTAAATATGCGGAAAAGTAAATGTGTGGTGATAGGTGGGGCGGGCTCTCTGCCTGTGAGTGTGACATTTGAGCAGGTAAATTCTCTTAAAATTTGGGGGATAACGATGGGATTAGAAAGAGAGGAATCAGAGAAGGTCACTTGGGAGGGTGGGATAGAGCGCCGGCTTTGGTTCTAGAGTGGTAAGGGGCTGATGTTGGGGGGGGGGGGGGTTTGGTTTTAAATCATTTGTTTTTATCTAAGCTGTGGTACACTCTGTCTGTGACTCCATTGTCCTTGAGCACATATAGACGTATGAAGGCGGTTATATTGAGTTTTTTATTGGGCGAAGGGAGGGCCATAATCGCATACGATACTCTAATTGCGGGACGGAATATGAGGAGGTTGGGTTTGTTAGATCCATGGATGGGAGGTGTACTGGAGGGTGGAAGGGTATTATGGGGTATTATATGATGAAGTGTGGGGGCACTGATTTGGCGCAGAATGTTTTACGGATGGCCACGAAAGGTTTTATGATGGTTGGAATACCTCGCTTTTATAAGGAAGTGCTGGGGGCGTGGGGGGAATTTCTAAGTGTAGTAAGGGTGGTTCCGAGGGGGAGGCAGCAGCTCTTGGAGCAGCCGCTGTTTTTAAATTTGAATATTTTGGAAGGGGAGTTGGTGCTGTTTTTTAGGAAATGGTGGGAGGCGAGGATAAGGCAGGTTTCAAGGTTTGAATGGCCGTTTTTATTTGTTTATAGTTGTATGAGAGGTAAGGAAATTAATTTTCTGTAATATACTACAGTGTTTACTTTCTTCTTTCAGAGAAGGCAACAGCAGTGTGTCTGGAAGATTTGATGATGTTTGCCACAGGGAGTTCCACCGGCAGGAATGACACCACCACCATGCATCCAGTTTTTAAGTGATTCGCCTTTTCCAGTTGCAAACACCTGTGCAAATACTCTGAAGCTATCCATCTGTGACTCATACAGCATCTTTAAGGCCACCATGGATTTTGGAATTCAAAATGCTCCAGGATTTGGATGTTTTTAATTTAGCAAGGTCATCAAGTTACTGAGTTACCCTGTCAAGTTCAGCTGCCGTTGGCACACTGCTTAACACATTCATGTGACAAGCAATTTCCATATTGTTAATCATTTAGTTGTTTTAGTTGTTTTTTTTCTGAATATTGTATATGTTGGAAAAGTGACAGAAATGCTGGAGAACATTAAAGAACATTTTAAATGTTTCCTTGTGGTTAAATGTTAATATTTAACTCCATGCCAGTTGCTGTATATTATGAACAATATTATATTCAATTTAGCAGGAGGGTAAGGAAGCACTGCTAACATAAAAAAATTAAGGAAAAAAAGGAAAGAAACTAACGTTTTGACACCGTGTGTCTTCGTCAGAGTAAGTTTAGTAAGTTCAGAGTAAGTTAAACTCCGCGGACACCCAAGAGCTGAATTATCTGGATCTGCTCCGGAGGCCTACTCAATCACAGACCCCCACTCATGCACCTCGCCCACAATGAAGGCGCCTCAAGCTGCGTGAGAGGAAGCAGAAGAGGGGTAAGTGCAGAGGCATCCGAGCTAGGCTAGCGGCTAGCCCAAACAACACACCCACTATCCCCTCCATCGTTCTGGCCAACGTACGCTCATTGGATAACAAACTGGACTACATCTGACTACTACGTTCATCTCAGAGGAATGTAAAGGACTATTGTGTTTTTGTGTTCATGGAAACATGGCTCAGCAACAGAGTCCCAAACTGCGCCATCTAGCTCGATCAGCTAACATGCTACGGTGCTGACAGAGTTGTTGTTGGGGAAGTAAGACCCGCGATGGCGAACTTTGTGTTTATGTCAGTGACGCCTGGTGTCATGATGCTGTTGCGATACTGCTCACCAGGAGTGAGGCACTGAATTAACTGTACCAGCACATCAGTGAGCAGCAGACAACCCACCCTGATGCTTTTCTCATCGTGCCTGGGGATTTCAAACATGCAGACATAAAGAGGGTGTTTCCCAAAATACAACAACAAATAGACTTTCCAACACAGGGAAATAACACGCTGCACTTTGTTTACACCACCCTGAAAGGAGCTTACAAAGCTTTACCCCTTCCTCACCTCGGCGCCTCAGACCATATCACTGTCATGCTAATGCCTGCTTACAGATCACTCATTAAAAAAGTCACCAAACCGGTTCCTTAGCAGATACAAGTGTGGCCGGAAGGGTCTTCAGAGGCTTTGACACCACAGACTGGAGTAAGTTTAAGCAGGCTGCCACCTACAATAACACCACTGACCTCCAGGAGTACGCAGAGACTGTTACAGCCTACATCAACAAATGCACTGAGGACACTAAAACCATCACTGTCTGTGCCAACCAAGAACCATCGATGACAGGGAAGGTCTACAGGCTGCTGAAAGCTCGGAACGTTGCCTTCAGAACTGGAGATGAGGTGAGCCTGAAGACAGCCAGGGCCAACCTGTCCCATGGCATCAGAGAGGCCAAGAGACAGTACTCCATGGGAACATACTATCGCTTCAAAGACAGCAGAGACACACGGAGACTACAGACCATCAAAGATTACAAACCCCCACCACAGACCTGTGACACCACCATCTCCCTGCTGAACAGGCTGAACACCTTCTTCCCTCGCTTTGAAGTGCAAAACAGCACCACTGCACAAAAGACCCCACCCCCTCCTGGTGACCAGGTGATGATTCTGTCCCCAGACAGTGTGAGGAGATCCCTCAGTAGGATCAACGCACACGAACCTCTGGGTCCTGACAACATTCCTGGTCACGCGCTGAGAGACCGTGGCTGTCGTCCCAACAACCAGGCTGTCGTCCTGACTTGTTTCAAAGCCACCTCATCATTCTGGTCCCAAAAAGGGATCTCCCTCCTGTTTTAATGACTACCATCTTGTTGCATTTATTCTCATCCTTACGAAGTGTTTTGAATGGCTAGTCATGCAGCACATAAAGACTGTCCTGCCCCCCTCCCTGGACCCCTTCCAGTTTGCGTATTGGCCAAACCACTAGACCGATTATGCCATCTCCACTGCACTCCACTCAGCACTCACACATCAGGACATAAATGATTCATACATCCGTATGCTGTTCATAGACTTCAGTTCAGCATTTAACACTATAGTCCCCCAACAGCTCACTCAAAAACTGGTCCAG
>JBBJLR010040795.1:0-12164 GCA_037577145.1 Brachypetersius gabonensis
CACACACACACACACACACACACACACACACACACACACACACACACACACACACACACATACAGATATACACAAACACATACACCCTCACGCATACACATACACATAAACACACAAACATACACACCCACGCGCACACAACCGATCATAAAATCAACCTCCAATCAAGATAAGGTCAGCTGTATGACTTTAATTGCTTAAAGAGAAAGGATTAGAGGATATATAACACAGGACTTTTACACAAAAGTTTAAAGAATACTTGAGAAAGTGTAGAGGAGTGCAGGCCACAGACAAACCCAGAGTAAATATACCATGAATATTTAATGTAGTTAAACATCCTGAAGTTGAATGTGCTTTTAGCTCTAATACCTCTACAGCAAACTCATCTGCACATTTTCGCAGCCATCAGACAGATGTTTCACGATTCAGACAAGACAGACAAGAGTCACACCAGAGCCTTGCTTTTTCCATCTTAAGTAGTTTTTGATTGCCAACTTTTGCACCGAAATACACACCTTTATTATTTTCACCACATTCTCTGTGGCTGTAAAGCACTACTTTGAAGCATGTAAACAGCTTGCAGTGAGGCAGTCGGGCTAAAATATTGTCATGTACTTATTTACAGGTACATGATAGGAAAAGTATTATTTAGTAGTATTGTTCAAATAAAAATATCACTTGTTTCCAATCACCGAAACTGCTTTCCATCGATTTACTAGACTTTCGACTCGTTTGTATCAATGAGCCCTGCTTGCTGTGTAAGTTCTTTATTCTTAAATAATAAAATACATAAAAAAATAAAAGTTCATGCTTTTGTGGCATGCTTTTGTGGCAATGGCGTGTTTATTTAAAAAAAGAAACAAAACGACTACCTTGCTCAAACACTTGAGAAATTATTCAAAAACAAAAATGTGTGTCCCACTCTCCACTACTGAAAGGTTTTCATGCTGTACTCTTCCCACTATGTAAAGTCATTTACAATATGTTCTTTACGTGTGTATGTTTTTTATTGTCTTTGTATTATTTTTCCAGCTGCCATTCATTCGATCCATCAATCCATGCATCTACACTATATTTAGTTATTAATCTGTTCTTTTTATGTCTTAGGGTTCTTAGGTTCCCCCTGGAAATATATCTCAGCCTCCCTTCTGTATTAAGTTTTACCCCCTGATTCCAGAAGAAATCTCTGCTCTGTGTAAAACTAGAGGGTGTCATGAAAAGAGAATGATCAAGCTACACAGATCACAGTAAAAGCAGGCTAAAAGGCAGAATAAATGCCATCACAAGCATCTGTTTAAACAGCTGTTACTATTAGCTGGCTTAAGTCAGCTTAAGCTGTTAGCTTTGAGAAATGTCATTTATCAGGTAACTGAAAAAAAAGTACTAACCTATTAATTACATAAAGATAAGAGAGATTTCGATTTCAACCAGCCAGTAAAGCATGTTCTGTTTTACTTTTTCGTCTATTATTCCAGAGAAATTGTCGTTTGATCATCACATGATGCAATATCTGTGTTTCAATGTACTGTTTCATGAGACTTGTTTGAAGCGTTTGCAAATGACGTGATTAACAATTCCCAAATGAAATGCAGTTTTAAGTTTAGAAAGAGTTAGAGCTTTGGCCACAGAGCTTGAGGCTTGAGTGCTCGCGAGTTAGGAATGGATATCAAGATCTGGTACTAATCTGGTACTGGCTATTTACTGGTCAATACTAAATATGGATAAGCTCCTGGTTATATCTGTACAAGTAAAATCTGTATTCAATGGTTCCTTTTGGTAATTATAACATTTTGGTAAGGTAAATGGCGGAAAGGAAACGTGCTAAAAGTGGCGGTAGGTGGCCAAGGGAGGGAGTTGCCCCAGTGATCAAGGGGTCGTAGGTTCAAATCTCAAGACTGGCAGTGGCACCACTGAGGTACCTCTCTGGTGCTGGTGCACTGGTGCTGCACTGCTGGCAGGACACTGCTTTACTTGAACAGGTTAAATGAAGGGAAGAATTTCACAATATGTGCTGTGCTGTGTTCACACATGACTATATGGAACAGGATCTAAGATCCTAGAACTCATTTCTCATTTGAGATTACAGCTTTAACTGTTACAGGCATTTGGCGTGATCCGGTATACACAACTTCATTAAGCATTAAAGCTAAAGATACCTGACATTCTGAAGTGTGCTCCTCCCCCTCTCTTTCTAACATACTTCCTTGCATACTGTGTTTACAAACGGGTTATTCAAATATTTTTCTCTGCAACCCTGTCTGTTACTAATGTATGTAAAAGAGCTCTTGTGAACAAAGTTATCAAGAAACTCAGTTATCACTCAGGCGTGGTAAAACAGTGCTGCTACCTGCACTCTCAGGTCTCCTTCACAAAGCTATCAAGCACCGAGTTAATAATTCATTTGCCAACCTAAAACAATGCACATTCCAAAGTCATTCCAAAAAAAAATAAAAAAATGTATGCAACTTCAGCTGCTACGTAACCTCTGGTCTTGCTTTGGGCAGTTCCAAGACAGCCACCAAAAAAAATAAACAAACAAACAAATAAAAAACTTGTTTGCTCTCTCCATTCCTTAGGTCCTCCTCGGTTGGTTTTCTCAGATGTTTACAACAAAACATTTCTTCCAAACAAACCTTATGCAATAACATTCACTTCTCCAATATCCAGTTGCGTGTACACGTTTAAGTCACTATTTTTTCTGTGTCAGTACAGTGCACTTTTACCCAATATCCCAATAAGCATGACTATGTTTTCAGTTCCTTTCACGTATTTGTGCTGCTTGTGATCAGTCTGCACAATGTGAGGGAGAAGCGCAAGACATTCAGTTTTTAAATGCACTCCAAAGTAATCCATCAAAAACCAGGCTATGGCTTCTTACAATTATTATTACTCCCATGATTGTTCTTATTAAGGTCTTAAATCATATTTATCCTACATCACTCCTTTTGCCTTTCTTCTCACTGGAACTAAATATAAATCCCAGTCACAGAAAACCATAAAACCTTCAAATGGTCAGAGTAGTCCTGACAGTTCGTCAATGGCACTTTCTTATCAGAAGGAAATTGATTAGCCTCATCCAATACAAAGTTAAACTGTCACAATCTTTGCTGGTAAGATTCAGCCAGCTTCCTTATCTACTCTTCTGTAAATATGACCCTCAAAGCACCCGGGCAAAACACGCAGCACTGCCCCCCGTACCAATTCAGAGGTCCATCCGGGTAGAATGATATAACAAATATTGGTTACCTGTGCATGGTGGATTCTTTGTCCACAAAAGGGCGCTGGAAATACTGTCCTCCTTTTCTCATGGCTTTCCTGAAGTGAACTGGGCAGGTTTCAGTGCGAGCGCTTTGCTCACAACCTGAACCTGCCTCCTACACTGGAATGTGGCCCGAGCAGCGTTGCTATGAAAAGTACCTGCCATAGGTATTTCCTCCTGCGTTTATCTCGCATGAGGTCATCAGTCTCGGTGACACACGTGTGCTTTACTCAGGTTTAGCTATTTATTGCGTTTTATGGCTACACGGATCTTAACTAGTAATGTGGACATCAAATCAGCATGCTAGTAAATCTCAAGACGCTTGATTTTTAAACGGCCCATAAAATGGAAAACCAACATCTTGCTTTATCTTAACACGAACAATTGAGATAGCATGCTAACAGTGTTAAGGTTTTACCATTAACTGCCCAAGCTGTGTAGTTCAAATATGGACACTGATACACAGAAACAGCCCTTTTTGAATGAATTGTTTTTGGGATCTCACAAAAACACCACATTTACATACATTCACCTATTCAACTGACAGTTTAGCTCTGCCCATTTATAGTCATGTTTAAGTTGAAAGAGGCAGGGCAGAGATGAAGTCATTTACATATCAGTCATACAGGCATAGAATCAGAATCAGAATGCCTTTATTTGTAATAATAATAATAATAATAATAATAATAATAATAATAATAATCCTACATATGGATCAAAAATGGACCTCAGGAAAGAAACAAAATACAGTTAAAATATAGGACATGGGCCCTTTAAGCGACTGTCACCCTCATAAAGAGTTTTTTCCTTCTCTGATAAAGTGATCATGGAAGGTTTTGTTCTGGCTGATCCTGAAAACAGGTACATTTTAATGCCACACACTTCCACAACCTCTGTATAACTATTGTTCTGAGCGGAGGGATATCAGCTGCCAGAACACATGCATGTTCAGTGTGTTATGTCCTCAGAGGGGAGCCGTGACACAGCTGTGTCACAGCTCAGCTCGCTGCCAAGAGACTGCCACTCCAACCACAACTCCGCTTCCTCTGCTCAGAGCTTCAGCAGAACAATAGGGGCAGCCACAGTCAATGGACTACAGTCATGAGGCTGCATCATAAAATATCAGAAGCGAAACAAAAGGTGGTTGATGGGGAGAGCAAGGACTTCCCCATGTCATGCTCAAAAAAAACAAAAACAATCACGTGGGAACATTTTTTAAAAAGACACAACATAAATGCCATCATAATGATATTAGGCGCCACTGCTCCAGTGCAGACAGTTGTGTTGTCGTCCAGTGTATAGAAAGCCTGCATTAGTGTCACTGAGCACCCAGTCGAGTGAATTTATTTTTTTTCACTTTAATCTATACATACTTTCATGTGCCTCAAGGACCACCCACCATGAGGGCAGAGCAAGACTTTCTCTCTCTCTCTCTGTGTTTAGCCAAAATGGTGTTGTGATCGCAAGTGCCCACAACGTGCAGTTCTTTCTCATATCTTTGTTTTCTGATATAAATATTCATTGCTTGGCACAGACAGAAAGGCCTGGCCTATAATCCAAACAAGGTGTCCAAGGCAAGGAATGCTGTGTAGCCCAAGTGCTAGGCAATGAATAACATATCAATACCCACATCCATCTGCTCAACCACCCAGAACTGCATTTAAGAGAAAGATGCAAGTCTAAAGTGAGGCAAGTGCTGCTAAAATATTTTAATTCCACAACCTGCAGGGCAGCAGCCACATTAGCTTCCAACACAGTGACGGGCTACACCAGCAGGTAGTTTGCACTTACTGCAGGCCTGTTCATGTGTTTTGTATCAGTTCACTTTGCTGGTTTGTTTAAGATCATAAAAATAAGGATACGAAGAGAGCAGCACACGTTCAAGGCAGGCTAGTCTAAACATTCAATATCCCTCTCTGCCAAGCTAAGGTGGGTGTGTACAGGAAGCTTCCTCGTGTAGCCTATGCTTGAATTTGCCAGTATGCAAAATTATGTTCTGCATTTTTAATTAATACAAGCAAATATCATATTGTAAAAATGACTTCCTTATAACATAACACATAATAATGAACTTGTACGTTTTTCCCCATTTGTCAGCTCAATGTCACATCTGCTGTCAATAAGGGAAAAGTATGTTTGAATTGTGGCAGGTGCCCATGACTTACACTTATTCTCATATCTTTGAGAATAAGTGTAAGTGTAAGCACACACAGTCGAGGCGCGTGTGTGCATGTGTGCGTGTGTGCGTGTGTGCGTGTGTGCGTGTGTGTGTGTGTGTGTGTGTGTGTGTCATGTAGGGGATTTAATTAGTTCTGGAATAACAGGTAAGGAGATTACTAAAGGGACCATACCAACCAAATACCACACAGATTATTTTAGCCTTCAAAGAGCCTTTTTAGCCACCGCTGAACGCTGCCAAAAGAATCAAGTGCAAGACCGTTAATGAAAGGTTATTTTTATAGACTGTCCAAGGACAGCTGGTAGAAATGGGCACTTTTTCAAAGAACAAAAGACCAGAAAATAAGGTTTAATTTTTGGCATCTACATGGTTCGTGTTGTTCTTGCATTCCTTAATGTTATGCTATTTGTTTGAATTAAGTGGATTAATAAAAGAGCACACAAGTTGGGTAGCAGAAAAGTGTGCGTTGTGTTAACGTGGTCTTCTTGTATTAAAAGATATGAACAGGTCATAGTAGGACACATGAATTTAGTATGACACAGTATGAGAACCGTCCCTACTTTTAAAAAGATTGAATCTTCCCTGTCTTGCAAGCCCTTGCAATAGACATTAAAGTGACTTCTTCTTTGTTTACTACTGGTTTAATGACTCCTTCAGTAATGAATTAGCATGATTTGCTCATGTTGTGCTGTTGTTGTGGAATATTGTGTGATTGCTCTGTTAGCTCACTAAACATGCCTCAGTTAGCTTTAGCTAGCTTTAGCTTTTTAAATGATCGATAGTTGTTATTAACATTTATATACTAATTTTCCTGCATTACTACACAATATTATAGCCAGGCATATGTCCATAGCTCAAAACAAGAATGTAGGTAACAACTTCTTCTGTATCACCACCGAAACATCCAGAAAGCATGAAGCTTACCCTCACACTCATCGTGTATCACACAAGCTTGTCCAAACAAAGAACAAGGTTAAGAATTCTATGTTTAGCCAGTAAAATAAATCAACAGCAGAGCAAGTCAAGTATGACAGCTTCAGCCTTGATAACACAATCACTGGGATTTCCAACTAATATGTTATTCATCTATGAGGGTCCACGGGAGGGAGAGCGAGAGAAAGAGAGATAGAGATAGAGAGAGAGGGAAAGAGAGAACCAAAAAGAAAGAGAGAAGTGATCGAGATTTTCATCTGAGAGGTGTGTGAGCAAGAAAGAGAGAAAAAGAAAATGGGAGAATAAAAAATAAAGCATGAAAAAAGAAAGAAAGACGACCCTGACACTGCCTGGCATCTCCTGGCTCTTACATCATCTTTTGATCAAGACAACTGACCATTCAGGCCCTGAGGATCAGCAGAATGTGACACACACTTCAGCTGCTTTACTAACACTCTTTAGAAACACTGAGTGTAACAGTAAAGTGAGGTCCGAGCAGAAACAGGCCTTCTGTCATGAAGCATGACCATCACAACTTGAACCGAGTGAAGTTGTTCCTTTAGCACTTGTGCTTACTATGGCTAAAGCTTACAAGAGAAGATTCATGTTTCTCTTCTCAGCTTCCTGAAGCAGAAACAGCCAGACTAGGACCAGTTTAACTCTATTAAACAGAGATGGATGATAACACAGTGAGCATTTAATTCGGAAGGAATTGCCATTGTTTTCATATTATTATGTAAATGTATTGCATGCTTTAGTTCATCTGTCTGGAACAGTGGGTCATTTAGGCTGCACACTAATAGTATCATAGTTCCACATACACTACCAGTTAAAATGTTTGGACACACCTTCTCATTCAACGATTTCCTTTGATTTTATTATTGGCTACATTGTAGATTAATATTGAAAACATCACCTATTGCTCTGGCATTTTTTCAATCAGATTCCTGAGGAATCGACCTGGACTGGTATTTAATTAACAGGTGTTCTTCTTGAAGAGATCATTAGTGTAATTTCTTGCCTTCTTACTGTGTTTGGGATCATCAGTTGTGATGGTAGGGTTAGTACAATCCTATTCCACTACAGTTCTACTCCACATTATGGCAAGAACCACTTAACTAAGTAAAAAGAAACAATAGTCCTTAATTACCTTTTAACAAAACAACGCTTTTTTCGTTTACTGCATAATTCAGTGTGTTCCTTCATTTATTTGTTTTCAATAGTAATCTACAATGTAGAAACAAATAAAAACAAAGAAAGCTATTGAGAAAATGGGTTCTTTTGGCTGACAGTGTACACACACACATACATATACACATTATATATATACACATGTATATACAGAACACACACACACACACACACACACACACACACACACACACACACACACAGAATGTATGACTGGATCATCAAACATCTATTAAAGCAGGAACATCTGCAGGCACTGAACACAAAAACAGCCACATTTTTCACACCAGGTATTTCTTGTCTGCGAGTTCTGCACAAAGTGAAATAATCAGGCTAATTTCTGAAGGGTGTGTATCCCTGGGTGCTGCCCCGTGGTGGACAGCTGCTGGAGGACACAGCTGACACAGGCTGCCCCAGCCTAGGGTGGGCAGTGTGAGGGGAGAGGAGTGACTGCTTACTGTCTACTGACTGATTCCTGCAGGACACTGCTCTACAATTACCGCTGTCCCATCAATGATTAATGACACAGTTCTGGAGGGCTAGAATGATTATAAGTGAAGGCAGGGGTACCATGTGAGGGTCATTTAAAACACATTCCTGTTCTGCTCATAGTGTGCTACTGCTCTGTTTCACTCTCAATGCAACCAACAGCACCCTGAACGACATAAGACTATAGACTGCCTCGTTCTTCGTAATGGGGAAAACACCTCGGACTTCACCCTTCAAGCCCTTTAAAGAGTGAGGACAGCGTTACCTGCTACCGGGGGAGTGTGGGGCATAGCTCTCATCCACCAGATGAATCCTGGAGGCAGAGAATGAATGGTAGGCGGTTAAAACGACGCTTCCCGAGTCTTTTAGATCCATGTCGTCACATTACAAACACGTTTAAGAAGAGAAAAGACTGTACAGACTACAATAGACCAGCACTCTCTTCCGTCTCACATCAGATCCACACCAGAAAAAGTAAACAAAGACATTTATGCCCACGGTCGCTAGCGCTTCTGCTGCACTCGCACGCGATTGGCTAACAGCAGAGACGTGCCGCCCCTCACATCCAATCAGAGGCGGAGTTCCTGCATATATTATAATCTTATTACATGTTTCGAATTAAAGGGGAAACCTGTCTGCACAAATTAAAGGAGTTTGACTTAAACGAAGCAATATGGAGTAGTTATAATATGTGGTTATAAAATGGTTATAAATGTAAAACTTATTATCTCATCAGCGGTATTGATAGAAACCAGACCTCTCATTGATTTGATGCATCCACACGTTACATTACATAAAACTGTTATACTAAATGATTATGGCTTTCCACAGCTTGCTGTGCTATAGTTTTGTGACAAGCTTCTTGCCTAAAACATACGTTATGTGCATACGGGAGAGGTACATATGCAGGCTGTAGAATAACACCCAGACTATAATTTCAAAGACTTTCTACAATTTTACTTTTATTAACATTCCATATGAAAACTTATAAGACACATGTAGGTTCACTGGTTATTTTGCAAAGCAGATACAATTCCACCACTGTAAAGTACAGTGGCCCCTTATATTCAACCATGAACGGTGTGAAATTATTACCTGCATTTAACCCATTCACCAAGTGAAGCAGTGGGCAGCCCTTGACACAGCGACCGGGGAGCAGTGTTGTTCAAGGTACCTCAGAAGTGCCACTAGCAGTCCTGGGACTCAAACTATTCATAGGGGCAACTCCCTAACCACCACCAGCTGCCTAGAGCTTAGGGAGTTGCCCCTGAAGTAAGTTTCTCCACAATACACCATTTCACACCAGACCACCCTGAATAACAATAGAATAATGCTGAAATGCTGAATAATGCTGAAAAAAACATTTAATGCTATACTTGCTTTCTCACCATGCAGATACCTTGTGCTGCACATTGGCCCTGTATCTCATGAACACATTGTTTACCTGCTTTGCATTTCTTCCATTTATTAGTTCAGTTTAAATTATGTATACATAGGAGAGCTCCCAGTATTCATTGAGAATGGAGATATAGCTTTGTGTAGCTATCAATCAGAGCCTGCTCTGGTTCATGCTTACCACTGCCCCTGGTCACTGACCTTTGCTGTGTGGGTCTTCCCTGTCTCAGATAACAGGGGAGTCACATTTAGTTTGACAGCTTCTTCAATAATAAATATTCTGATGACAAAAGGGGGGTATTTTCCCCCTTTGCTGCTATAGATGTTTCTACTGCGTGATGACAAACAGGCTGCAGATGAGCCTGTAGAGAGGCTTCAGGCAGCTTCAGCAGACACCACCATAAACCCCAGCTTGATGACAAACTGTTTCAGAAACAAAACTGATAGTGCTTATAGAAAGTTCTGCCAGTGTGATGGCTCACATGTCACATCATATGTGGCACACCGGCCCCCATGAGAGGGAACAAACCCATGTCTCCTGTGCCTCATGACCTACATAGGGTATGTTTCTTCTCAGGCCCTCAGTGCCCACTGGATCCTCTGGGGACTCTCCGTAATACACTCGCTTCGCCGCACTGACCCGTCACACTGCTTAGCACAGCTTTCTCACTCACTGTCTGACCTACTGCAATACACTCCCATCTGGAATCAGCAATATTGAGATAATTGGTAACAGAAACATGTGTTTTAGGATAATATGCTAATCTTGACCAGTTTCACAGGTTTCAAATACATAGTTGTAAGTGGCAAACAAAGAAGAAAATAATATATTTCGGAATGCTTAAATTACAAAGAAGGCTGTTTGACAACATTGCAGATCTTTACAGCATATTATTAATCATAACTGTATAGTATTAATAGATCTTTACAATGTATTATGTACCAATGAATAGTTTCTTGTCTCAAAATAAATGAAATATTGAATGAGACATCAAAAATATCTATTGCTGTCTACTTATTTAATCTATTCACAGCAGCTCATTTTGGAGGATGTTTAGTTTAATTAAAATTTGAAACTTGTAATATAATGTATAAAATGTCAAAAAATGATTGTAATGTTATTATTTATGATCAGAAATTAATTAATAACATATATATGAGAAGTCGACTGCCATATATTAAATCTATATTGTATAATGTTTGAATGTATGTAAAATAACAAAAATGATTAATATGGCAAGTGATTTCAGACATTTGCACTTTAGCACGCTTCTGAACTGATTAAATTGATTCTCCTACAGAGATTAAGGTTTAAACACAATCATCCTGAAACGTTTACATCATTTGAGCATTATAGCCTTGTTGGGTTGGCAAAGCTCATCAAGTCAAATCACATCAAGTCAAATTTTTGTTTTCAGAAAGCAGCTTTACAGCATACTGAGTCCAAGCCCCCAGTGTGCAAGCCAGAGGCGACAGTGAGAAAAAAAACTCTTACCAGAGCAGAAGAAAAGATCTTAAGGGGAACCAAGACCCCCCACATCTTTGGGCCGACACTGGACAGCACAGCAATCACACCTGAAGCAATAAGAGACTGAGGCACATGTAGCAAGTCATAATAAATGACAAGAAATGACGGTTGACTTATGAAACAATCAGGACGATTTCACTGGCTGTGGCTCCTAAACGGCAGTCCTACATTGTAAAGAGAGGTTGAAACACAGCCAAAGAGATTATGTGATCATTTTCTGACAATGTCAAAAATTTAAGACAACCATCTCTGTGTTCTGCGATTAATGACTAGCCATAACACAACGCTTAGAAGTAGAAATGAAACACTATCAGTACATGCGGCACCGGTACACCGCCTCTTCTTCTGATTTTTCTCTGCACACATTAAAAGCATGACTCCCAAATATAATGTTTTGTTAATGGGTGGTTGACATGACATGGCCTTTTTTTGGTCCAATGTGTCAATGATAAGCAATTAATATAACAATATGTCAAAACTGTGACATTGTTCAGAAAGTGCTGTTTTATATGAACATTTAGAGTATTCATGGTATAAATCTTCCATTGGTTCACAATTTATGGCCAAACTAGAAAACGCTCATATGATTTGATTTTTTTTTTCACAAAGTTTGATTTTGAAAAAAAACAAAACATGACAATGAATTAATTTCCTGTTTATTCAGTCATATATTGATAACCCAGATGTCTACTTCTGAGTCTGCTTGGCTAAAAGTTCAGGCATAATATTTTGAAGCCACCCTTAACTAAACATTTTGTCCCAAATATGGATATCATATGGTATTCCCTTTTTTAAATGGCCAGTTGTTTGGAGACCTTTGGGGAGTGGGGGTCCTCCTTCTTTCAGGAAAAAGAACAGCACTTCAGAAGTAGTGTTGTTTTTGGCGGCCTGTTTTACTTTTAGTTTTAGTCTAGTCATTTTAGTCTTTATTAGTCTTAGTCACGTCCAAACTCTTCTTAGTCAAGTTTCAGTCGACTAAAAGTCTGAGCATTTTAGTCTTATTTTAGTTAGAATTATCCACAACTATTTTCGTCTAGTTTTAGTCAATGAAAGTTGTATTTTAGTCTCCTTTTTTAGTGATGCAATTCTATTTAACCCAGTCAATATAGTATAAGTACCCAGTATGATAAACCAAATCTAAATTTTCTTTTAGTCAAACCTATTTCAACATTCCAAACAAGGTTCTCTTA
>JBBJLR010040806.1:0-12163 GCA_037577145.1 Brachypetersius gabonensis
AGACACACTGTTTTCATCTGCTGTTGCTTCAAAACATACTTTGCAATATTAGTTCTATTTCTGCTCAGTACAATGTAGCATGTTGCTGCAGTTTCTCTGGTGTTGTTTCTTCTGTTCTCTTTTTTGTCAGCAGGTTATCTGTTTGTTTGTCTTTTTTCTTCTCTCTCCCTCTATCCTCCTTTTTTACCTTTCCCTTTTTTCCCCTCTTCTTTCTTCTCTCTCCACTCATCTGTTGATACTCTCCTATGATCCTCGTTCCTTTTCCGTTTGTCTTGTCCGGCCTTGTCCGTCAGCTGACTTAATAATAATAATAATAATTAAATAAATTTAATATTTTATATTTTACCAAAGATACGTTACCAAAGATCACCTCGCTTAATTTGCATATTGAAGGTGGTGGAGCATGTAACCAAATTCAAACAGCTGGGCATCAGATTAGGAAAGGAAAAGGTGGTCCAAAGTTTTGTTTTCTTTCACTTACATTATTGCCCAGTAGTTTGGTCTAGTGCAGCCCAGAAACATCAAAGAAAACTTAAAATCTCACAGAACAGAGCAGCTACATTAGTCTATATTGTCCTTTTCGCCTTATTGCGCGTGAGATGCATACTAAATTGCCTTGGTTAACAGTGGCGGCAAATGCAAAAAATAGTCTTCTGTTGTTTATGCATAAGGTCATGGCTAATAAAATACATTTTTTCAAAGATAAAATTTTATTTAGTGGATATGGCCATGAGCATGTGACACGCCAAGTTAGCAACAACATGATTATAATTTCAAGCCCAAGATGTAATTTATTGAAGTAAAAACTATTGTATACAGAGGGACTGTAGAGTGGAATTTACTCCCATCCAGTCACAGGAAAATCCAGTCATTTTTAAGAAAAAAATAAAAGAGAGATTTTTGATGTGAAAGTGCTACTTATTATTTTATTTTTCTAACCTTTGTAACTGTTTTTTGTAACCTTTAAATGCTTTTCTGTAATTTTGCATTGTCTATGTAAATGTGTTTTTCTGACAGATGTTATATTGCAGGTTTTACAGTTACAGTGGATTTATCAATTTTTAACTTTTGCACTGATAAATTGTATTTTTGTATTCTGATGTTATGGACCCCAGGAAGACGAGAGACCACTGTTGTGGAAGCTAATGGGGGATTCAAATAAAACCGACCAAATTAAAATGAGTTAAATATGCATGACATTTACACTTATTTTCATTTCCTTCATTAAAATGTCTTTGGATTACAATAATAGCGACCTATGATTTTGTTTTAAAATATATTTACTAATGGTTACTTTATCGCGATACTAACCTTAACACAAATAAAAGTGAATTTTTGATTTCCAATATAACTGAAAGTGAAAATTGTATCAATCATTTATCAAACTTTTTAAATCATCTTCATCAAGGATACCAATAATTTTAGAATAATCTGTACTACTATATTTCAGCCTCACTTTTATAAAGAACAAATATTGATTTATTCACCAAAATTTACATAAAACAACAAAAAGTGCAAATGAACTTTATTTATTAATAATCACTGCTACATAATGAATGATTGAAGAAGAATAATCGTCTGTACATGTTTATATTTATTTATGTAATTGGGAGAGTGTGAAAGTCTTTGAAAAACGTACAGGCGTATTCAAACTTTTACCCCCAGATGCCCTCAATGTCCACTTGTTTCTTCATAGTTCATAATTGTTCAGTGAACAATGTTTGTTTTTGGTAGTTTGTTTTATAGTCTGGCCTGTTTTAAAAAAAACAGATCACTAGGGATGCACCCATTTGAGAATTGTGGTCTGATGCTGATATCCAATATTTTTCATGAACATATCAGGCCATGTTGATACACCCATACATCTTTAAGAAGGGAATCCTCTAAGAGTTATTTATCAAAAACAACATTTAGATCTGTGAACACTCAAAGAACCATATCAATACATTAATGGACCTATGCAGTTACTTTCCATGATAGTAAAAACAATTTCTGGCATTATACAGAAGCATGCAGACTTTAAATAATATATATAAAAATTCAGAAACAGGGGCTGCATCTACATGGATGAGCACAACAGAGAAATACTGCAGTAAAATGCAGTGAAATCAACCCCTGTTTACAAGAGCGATGAAATCCAATTTTAGCTTGTTTTGGTTCTTCAGCCTGAAATGTCTGCTCTTTTGATAAACAGTAAATGAATTATCATATAATCAGATGCCAACACTGACATGAATTCAAATTTCAACATGCATTTCAACTGATTGACAAAATAATCAGTAGGTCACTGGATTGAAAGTGACAGTCCTGATATGTTTATATTTCTGTTACACCACTATGGCAGCTGGTAGTCACAACTAAACTCACTGGCACTGTCTCTATCTGTTGCCCAGTGGGCAAGCAAGTCACTGAAATCTGGAGTGCCAGAGCTATTGATGGTGCTCACTGGTGTGTCCAAAGTGCTGACTGGAGTAATGGTGCTACAAAGCGTGTGTCCTGTGGAACACCTGAACAACTCTGGCGTGTTCACTTCGCCAAGGTTATGGAAAGAACATGGTTCACTCCAGAAGCTGCTGGGTAGATGTCGCTGGGTCATTGGTAAACCTTGCCTCTTTTTGTGGGCCTCCTTAAAGAGCTCCGCGAGAGGACCCAGTTTTTCAGGCTCCTCACCCTGCTCCGAAGACGCCACCCTCAAAAAGTCAGCATAGTAGCGCTGCCGGCCGCTGACCTCAGAACACGGTTTATCTGCATAAATATCACAGGCGTCAGCGTTGTGGCCGCGTCCAAAGTAACGTTGCACGTCCGTGCTGATAAGCTCAGCAAAGTGCAGCAGACGATCAGTCATCTCAGTGTGCCCAACAGAGAGGTTCTCACACCACAACTCGTCCTCCTGTATATCCGCAGGTGGAAAACTGCCCTCTTCGGAGCTGTCCTCTCTGAGTTCCTCCTCATACTTATCCTCCACCTCACCTTCCTCAGTGGGAATGTAACAGGTCTGGACTGGCCTGACTAGTCCGAAGCCACTCAGGGTTCTGATTACGCTGGATGCCATCCTACAGATTAAAAAATTACAATAAAACAAGATAGACATGATGGATGTTAGCCGTCACAGATATCTGTTGCCATGTGCCTGTTTGACCCTGCCTCTAGCCCTTCAAAGGTGGTCAGTATCTGACCGAGCTGCTCTTGATTAAAGTGCCAACAGTAGACCTCTCCAGACCTTTCAGTGACTCTGGCATGTGTAAACAGAACGCCAGTTACACCGCAACAGGCGCTGCCATGCCACTAGCACGTTACTAACTAGTCATTCTGTGTTGGGAGTAGTCCCAAAACAATATCTGGTCAGCAGTGGTCCAGGGATAAGAACTGACCAGTAATAAACTAAATGGGCCTTTTTCGCAGATGAGCAACAGTATGCAGTGCATACAGGAGCTCACCACTGTGGTCACTTTTTTCAGTGCTCTGAAGCTCAACGCATTGTTTTGAATTATATAACTTAAAGCTACAGTGACTCTGGTTAAGAGTTCAGTTATCCTACAACAACATAAGAAGACAACGTAAAGTTGTTGTCGACACTTGCTGTGTGGTAGGTGAGTTTTCCTTACCTTGCTACGATGAAAACGAAGGAGATGGAAGTCTTTCGTCAGACCGCGCTGTGTGCCCACCATCCTAACATTTACGACAATTTATACCCTTGGACCGGGGCGCTCTGTGTGTTTTCTTAGCAAATATTTGCATTCGCCAGTAATTGTGTTCTGCTTAAACACGGCCGATGCCATCTCGGCGCCCAGCAACCGGTAAACACAGCGGAAACACGCCGGTGCAGCGACCCAGCTACTGCCGGGGAACTCTCAAGTGCTCCAGCTGTAGTGTTGTTGTTTTGTCACCACCCGTATTCCGACAAATCTGCGCCGGGATTGGCTGCTCTTGCCTTTCGAATACTGTGGGCATTGGCTAATGTCTCTTAACACTGTCATCTAGCTACCGGCGTGTAAAAGGGGAGTTTGGGCCTAAAACTGGAGCTCAGTAAAAACTCCCCTTCAGCAGGGGGCGGGGTTGATCGAAAAATGGGTGGGAAACAAAATTAGGCGTCCCTCCTACCTGCAGAGATCTTAGTCAAACACGCCGGCTCTGTCCAAATACGCAGCGACTGAAGCAGTAATCGCGTGCTGGCCGAGCACTTAAAGGTGGACCTAAATAGGCGTGAAATCGGATCTCACGCCATTTTGACTTTTGGATTAGGTCCTTTATAAAACCCCATGATAAAGATAAGACAGATCAGTTCTGTCCTCTCAGCCCCATAGAAATATACTTTCGTTTATTTAGTGCAACAAATGCGTGTGGACACAAAGTACGTTGTGTTGTTTGAGTTAAAGAGGAGAGAAGGAGAGAAAGAAAGACTGAGGTCGTGGTGTCTGCATACTAACATTCATGATGATGGTCACATGCCAGAATATTTGTTTATAAAAGCCTCTTTTATATATCTTTAACACGTCACACCCACTGTATTGTTTGTCTGCGTGAATTCAGCCACATGTGTAAATCTACACCGTCAAGAATATCCACACTCACTGTTAATTTTTCAACTCCGTTGTTAGCTTCCATTATTACCTTTCATCTGGTGGTTAGGGAGTTGCCAAGGCCATCAGAAGGCTGAGGGGTTCGAATCCCAGTGATGTCATACATCCTTGAGCAAGGTACTGTCTTCACAGTGGCTGCCCACGGCTTCACTTGGTGAATAGATTAAATTCAGAGACCGAATTTCACTTTGTTTAAACTGTGTGCTATGCTGCATGTGTTCACATGTGGCAGTAAGGGTCACTTTACCTAGGACCATCAGTGAGGATGTATTATTTGATGCGGGACACGATTACAGCTGAGAGCCACCTGAAGCAAGGGTGTGAGGAATCCTAATACGTGGCCATGACCTAATAAGGTGTGGGAATTTATCTGTTAAGTTATTCCCATGCCTTGCTATGTCATATTCATGACTTAATTACCTCTTTAGTAAGTTAAGGGCACACAATAAGATTGCAATCGCTTGTTAAATGTGGCCTCCATCCACTTAGCTATTCCCCCTCAGTGAATTCCCCAATGCTAACCCCAATGCTAACTCAATGAGCTAATTTGATTAGCTCATTGTCATTGTAGTTATATATAAAATATGATGGCCAACCAAAATGGCTATATTACTATGTGTTGTTTGTTATACTGGAATAAATAAGGGGTACTGGCGTGACTTGATCATATTCTCAACTTGTACCTGCTTTCTCAGTTTTGGAATAAGAGCTTATGGGTGTCATGTCTTGACCAGCGGCTGGTAGAGGCTGCCATTGTTTTTGTATTTTGTACTGGCCCCCCTAAACCTGTTGAGCGTTGAGGAAGAGATTTTGGAGCATTCCGGATCTCAGGCTGGCGTCAATGGATGATCCCCCCTGGTGCTATGTCCTAGGGGTGTATAGATTATAGTGTGCCCCTGAGGAAGCCCTCTTCAGGTAAGGATGTGTGGGGCCCACGGTCCATGCTTTGTAGTTACCGTCTACCCCTGGGGGGCGGTACTGTCTAATGTTTAAAGGTCCTCGTACCTCTTTATTTTGTATTAGAGTCTGTGTTTTTGTAAATAAAATTCCATCAAAGGAACTTGCACTTCGCCTCACTACCCTTCAGCCACAGCTGTTACAATGGGATTCACTGGTTTCAGAGGCTGTGGACCGCGTCACCTGCCTGACATACAGCAACAGTGCCACCTGGGGTTTCACAGCAGCCAACAGAAGCATCACTGTCTATAATTTCAAAAATCTCCTTGCCACAGCATCTGGTATCTTGTCCTGTTGCTGCTCAAATTACACAATTATTACTGCTGTTCTGCTTTTTTTTGCACATGTAACTTCTGTTATGCATGTTTTCACACAACTCTCCCCTGCTAGAATGCAGTACAAAATACTGTATTTATTCTCACTGTTGTCAGTTGCCCCGAAGCATTGACTTGTCTTGTCTTGTCTAGTTGTATTGCTGCTTTTGTGGGGGGTTTTTTCTAGCTCTTTGTCCTGTCTGCACTTGTTGCCTTGTGTTCTTTTCTGTTCTGCTCTTGTGTCACCAACATCAGTGTGGAACTATCAGCTCATAGGACATAGGGGAGCCCAAATTGTGTCACATAAGGATGCTGAATTTGGCCCTCCAGAAAGTTACCCTAAGCCCTCCGCCGCACCCTCCAAGTAAACAAAATATATCCTATATACTAAATACTGACAATAATTTTGTGTTATTTTAAAAATAATTTAGTAACAAAAGGTGGTGTTATAAAATGCATTTTAACCCAAATACTATCCTGTTTTTCATATGTTTTTGCACTTTCTCCGGGCACCAGTGGTATATAGGTTAATGGTAAACTACAAAATGGTAAAACTTGTAAAATGAAATAAAATAAAATGAAATAATCTACATAGAATCAAATCAGTTTATAGAACAGCAATAGCAGCTTATGTAATAAAGGAGAGATGAAATTAGTAAATGAACTGAAATTGGTATTAAGCAATGAAGCACCGAAGTGGTGAAAAGCATGAAGGTTTGCATTAAGTTGTTTGGTGTAAGTGTTTTGTACTGTATTTTTTCACATTTCTGCAATTTGAACTAAAATCAGGGCTAGATCATTGACTGAGTGTACCTCACTCATCACTGCCGAAATAGTGAAACAAGTACACTTTGTCTAATTTAACCTTAAAAGAATAGAGGTTCAAATTTACATTTTCCTCTTTCTCTGTAATTAGTCAATCAACAAGTTTGGTTCTGTGGTTTGAAACCAGAGTTATGAGGCTTATGTAGCTAACAAACACTATACAGTAGGCCAAAATCTTTTCTGGAAATACACCCCCAGAACTTCTCAACTCGCTCAAACCACGTCCATCTTTTTTTATTAAGGTGGCGCAGACATGTGAATAAGGTTTAGAACACAGTATGACTGTTAGCTATAATAACACACACTTTAACATTTAGCTGAATGCTGCAGGCAGCCTTTTTAGACAACAGCATCTTTTTTTCAAAAATCGTATTGTGCTGTTCTAAATAGTTACATTTTTATGGCTCACAGTAAGCCATGCTTTCTCCTATACCACACCCACAAGTCTGTTCTGCTATAAAGGGACTATATCCTCATATAAATGAGGATTCATAGAAAATGGAAATTTCCATTTTTTAAGAAAAAAAAGGTTGATGTTGTACATATACACAACAACAAAAGCAGCCTTTTTAATTCTAATTGAATAAATGAAAGTACACAAATGTTGAGTGTATCGCGAGATAAAAATAAACTCAAGTTGAATGTAGGATATAGGTAATTTAAACCAGTATTTGCAGGACTATTGACAATTTGATGAACGGACTAGCGTGTCTGAATAGAAAACATCTTGTGAAGAGAAATGCCACTTGATCTGTGGTCCGTGTATTTGGTCTGTGTATGGAAAGCCATTTGAGCATTTATTCTGATATCCTTGATATCACGCTAATTTCTCGGCACAGTTTACATGCTGGCCGCACTCGTTTGCGACTATGCCGTACTAGTACTGCAAAAATGCTTACTAGTCAAGCATTTTCATCAACTAGTTAACTAGTGGGCCTGAAATGTGCTGCACTAGTGAACTCGTAAGCTTAAAATGCCGACTGGTAGCACTAGTGTTTGCCAAAATGTGCACTAGTGACACTTGTAAAGGCCAAAATGCCCACTAGTTGCACTAGTGAGAGTGTCTTTGTCTTTACTAGTTAACTAGTGAGGCTCAAAATGTTTACTAGTTAACTAGTTGAACTGTTTTGTCCTTTTTCAGCCTTCTTATTAGAATTGTGAGCAACTACTGTAGTGCCATTAGTAAGCATTTTGGCTTTCACCAGTGCAACTAGTACCAAAAGACAGTTCAACTAGTTAACTAGTAAACATTTTGAGCCTCACTAGTTAACTAGTAAAGGCAAAGACACACTCACTAGTGTCACTAGTGAACACTTGTTCTTTACTAGTACGTTCAAAATACCCTCACTAGTGCAACTAGTGGGCATTTTGGCCTTTACTAGTTTCACCAGTGGGCATTTTAAGCTTTACAATTTTAAGTTTTGCAGCACATTTCAGGCCCACTAGTTAACCAATTGATGAAAATGCTTTTCTAGTAAGCATTTTTGCAGTACTAGTACGGCATAGTCGCAAACTTGTGCGGAGAAATTAGCGTGATATCAAGGATATCATAATAAATGCTCAAAAGGCTTTCCATATCTATGCTGATCGGACACAAGCGGGCTTTTGTACAAAATTATAAAATGTAAATATATTTATACCATCGGGTACATTTGTTTTCTCAGCACGGAATACCATCAAATATTTCAACACCTCATTGACCTCCATTCTAAAGGGACTTTATGATGTGCGCCCTCTGGCGGTTCGCGGTTGTTTTTTTTACATGACCAGGAAGTAACCTGCGGTGATCACGGTAGCTACCATCTGCCAGCTGGACAAGTAAACATGAGCTGATAATGGTTTTGTTCACTGTAAAATGGCCAGAAGACTGTCAGTGTACCTTTGGCTCCTTTCTGCCATCGTTTGCTGTTTGTCGGACGGTGAGTTCAGTTCAGCTCAGCTCAGTTCAGTTCACTTCTTTATGCTGCTCTGCGCTCTTGTTTACACACGTAGCAAGCTCAGCTCCATTATTTAGCCATTTAATTGTTCAGACGCTCTTACTTTCATCATGTGAACCTCCCTTTCTATGTGTATTATTTCGTAGTCTAAATGTTAAATTAACTACATTTGTTTATTATGCGTCAACATTTTTTAAAATGGTAACGCATTTAATACTTCAGACGCTAACACCTTTAGCTGCATCATATATCGCAGTAGCTGTGTGACCGATTCTGACGCCTTTGTTGTTGTAGTTGTTGTTGACGGCATATTGCGTCACAACTGGCCGCCAGGTGTGACGTACATGAATGACTTCTATTCCAAGACCCCTCAGAAGTTGGCCAAATACAGCTGGTTCGGGAACGTCCGTCTCTACCACTTTAGGGTTCCGGAGGACGC
Source organism: Brachypetersius gabonensis (assembly GCA_037577145.1). Classification (NCBI taxonomy): domain Eukaryota; kingdom Metazoa; phylum Chordata; class Actinopteri; order Characiformes; family Alestidae; genus Brachypetersius; species Brachypetersius gabonensis. The sequence goes on from JBBJLR010040806.1 coordinate 9,053, forward strand.
CGTGCTGGTGCGGTGGCTGCTCACTGCGGTGCGAGGGTCTGGATTTCACTGCGATGACCAAAACATTGCCGTGTGAGTGACCACTTTCAGGGAGTTTTCTCTGCATGGAAGTGTGGGATTCTAAGTGCTGTTGTAAAATACAGTTGCAAACAGAAATATAACCCCCCGACCCCTCCCCAAGGTTTTGTCAATTACAGTATTCTGGTTCGGATTACATCTTTATAAATTGAGTGAAAAATAAAATCGACTCAGAAAATGAACCACATAGTCAACCCCCACATAATGTTGTTTTACAAAGCTTTCTGGAATTTTTTATGGCCAAAACTTGTTCATTTGTTTCAGCTGTGATACAAATATAAATCTCTCCCATTAATGTATTTAAGGTGAGTTGCAATCATGGGAATGACAAAGTAGCTTACACAAAAGCTGAGAGAGGAGATTATTTCATCACACTCGAAGGGACTTAAGATTTCGAAAAATAACACATTTAACATTCCAAGAGACACCATTAGGAGCAAACCTGTGAAACCTGTGGCTGTGGAAGAAGCCCAACATTTCATCAAGGGCCATTAGCAACTTAGTCAGGACAACTAAGAGAAAACCTGTGTGACTGCAAGACACTTACAGTGTGACCTGATGAAGGCTGGTACAAGTGCTCCAGTGGCAACTATAGGACATGCACTGAATAAATAAGGACTTCATGGTCAGACTCCAAGATGCACACCACTCTTGACCACCAGGAATGTCAAAAGTCGACTTGAATATGCCAGGAGGAATTTGGATAAGACTACAGTTTTGTGAGACAGTTCTATGGATCGATGAAACCAAAATGGAACAGTTTGGGCATATGGACCAGTGGTATGTCTGGCATGCCAGGCTTTTTGACCAGAAGAATACCATCCTCAAGAATGGAGCTGGGTCATTGATGATGTGGGGCTGTTTTTCTGCAGCAGGGACTGGGAATCTTGATCATGTGCCTGGCATCATAGATTCACAGAAATACCAGGCCATTTTAACGAGAAATATGATGCCTTCTGTTGATAAATTTAATCTTGATCATTGGACCTTCCAGCAGGACAATGATCCCAAGCAAAGGTTGGTTGAGAATAAGATCCCAGAACATCCTGGAGTGGTCTTCTCAGTCACCAGATTTAAAGCTGGAAACCATCAAACATCACTGAGGTAGAGGCTTTTGCACATGAAGAATAAGCAAAGATTCTGATTGAGAGGTCTAAGAAGCTTGTCAGCACCTACCGAAAGCTTTTGTTAGAAGTTATGAAAGCTAAAGTATGCTCCACAAAGTATTGAAACTGGGGGTTGCACATGTTGAGTTATGTTTTTTATTTGATCTTCAAAGTTAAGTTCTGTTGTGAAATTAACTCATATGCGTCAAATATATATACACATATTTCCTTTCTATAAAAGTGTTGTCAGTGTAAGCTGAAAAGCCCTGATGTTATTGATTTATCAGCCATTTGCTTCCTTGTGTGTGTATCTCATGCATAGATGTTTTTGTGTGGTTTTTTTTTTTATTCATTTTTTATCGAGTGTGTCAGTCATGTAGTCTGCTGTTTTTGTAATGGATCTCTCTATTGCTTGAGAAGTTTGGTTATTTGTCATAATTGCACTGAATTGTGCCAGACCAAGCTCTTTACAAAGTTTTGCCTTTGTTTCTCCATTCATCTTTTACACCACGTGTGTAGAGAATTGCATCCTGCCTGGGCATTCATAGCATGACTCCTGCATGTGTAATGTTGATCTTAATCTGGTGACTTAAACACCTTGATTGGAATCCCGTGGCTCAGGTGCATTTACCCTTTTTTGAAATTCAGCACCACAAGAATTCCGTACCACAAACACAATTAACCTTAATTGGAATCTGGTCAAACAAGCAGATTTGCCCTTAAGCACATTTGACAGTGATCAGAATCTTCTGATCTGAACACTTTCATCCTGAGTCATTAAAATCAGAATCCTATGGCTTAAGCACATGAAACATTTTAAAAGCTATATACTATATTGTCTTTGTGCTCTGTCACAGAACATGGTGCAGTGCTCTTTCAGGGAGATAAAAAGAAATTCTTTCATGTCACATGCACGTTTCTCCCATTTTCTGAGGTTGCATCTTCCTGGTCTTTAACCTAGAAAGACTGGAAAAAATCTCACTCTAGATGTTACTACGGTATATTTGGAACAGATGTAGCTGTGGTTTGTAACAAAAACAATTGTTTATTGGGCATTGGCATACTTTGTCGCACTGTAGTTTGTTGCTGATCTAGAAATATAGTTCTTGAAATCTTTCTCTCATTCCAACAGGCACTTCCGAGCAGGTGCTCCCCCTGTCATCAATCCCATCCTCACAGAGTTTCCCAAATCCACAGCAGTTTCCCTAGCATACAACCTGACCGTGAATGTGCTCAGTGGACAGGTCAGCAACATCACACTGTTTAATGTGACGAATCCTGTAGCTGGAGATTGGTTTCTTGCTGCTCACCTGCCTAAGGACGATGGCAAGATAGAACAACAGGTGAACAGAGTGCCACCACGTCAGCCAGTCATATGCATGTGCACACTTTGCACATTCACACACATTCCGGGAGCTTCATATTACAATGTAATATAGTTCATATGTCTAAAACCACCAGTAAACCTACACATTTTATATGTACAGTGGATATAAAAAGTCTACACACCCCTGTGAAAATGTCAGGTGTCTGCAGTGGAAAAAATTAGACGAAGATAATGTCAGATCTTTTTCCACCTTTAATGTGACCCATGAACTGTACAACTCAATAGAAAAGCAAACTGAAATCTTCAAGTTAGAGGGAAGAAAACAACAAAAACTCAAATAGTTTGGTTGCGTAAGTGTGCACACCCTCTTATAACTGGGGATGTAGCTGTGTTCAAAATGAATCAATCACATTTAAAATCATGTTGAATAGGAGTCAGCATACACCTGCTATCATTTAAAGTGCCTCTGATTAACCCCAAATAAAGTTCAGCTGGTCTAGTTGGTCTTTCCTGAAATTTTCTTAGTCGCATCTTACAGCAAAAGCCATGGTCAACAGAGAGCTTCCAAAGCATCAGAGGGATCTCATTGTTAAAAGGTAC
>JBBJLR010040825.1:0-12163 GCA_037577145.1 Brachypetersius gabonensis
TCTCTCTCTCTCTCTCTCTCTCTCTCTCTCTCTCTCTCTCTCTCTCAGGTCCCATGTGTTCTTCCAGTTTTGATGTTTAAACTGGGCCGAGTGTCCGATGGTGCTCTCTCGCAAGCTGTTCTTGCCACCTTACCAAAGCTGGGAACACACAAAGTACCTATTTACAATGTTCACAAATAAAGCATGTACCTGATGTTTAAGTAAATAAGTGAAATTATTATTTGCTTCACATTTGTTTCACACACTGAGCTCTTGGAAAACCCTCCCATTTAATGAAAATAAATAAATCAAGCTTCAGTGCTGAAGTGCAGTCCTGCACGCTATTGTTCAGCGTTCGCTACCGTAATAGAAATATCTGGCATCTGCTGGGTTTAGGCCATAATTATGCTTCCCTTGTTGTTATGGCAACAGCTCACCTGGCACTATACACAGCCATAAAGCAGTCGGTTGTGCTTGCTGCTGTTGTTCTTCATTGGTGTGTCCAGCAATGCACATTATTCATAGTTGCTCCACACACACGTGCGTGTGGAGGGGAGAGATGCTGACATTTTGCTTGCTGAATTGTGCTACATCAACAAAATATATTCCTGCAACATCCTTAAAGAGACTCTACACAAACTACCTAGGAGTAGCTTTTGTTTAGAGGCTTGTTGCAGAGTACTATCTTTATCAAAGTTTGCAAGGACATATTTCTTCTTTTTTCATCATTTCTTTGCCTACTGTAGTCATCAGGTCTTTGTAAAAAATGCTGCACTACTCGAGGAGAATTTAAGCTAGTTTAGAATCAGCGGGTCTAGGGCGCAGGACAATGGCTCTATTCCTTCCTTTCTAAAGAGATTATGATGTTAAATTCTTTAAACAAAAACTAATACTAGACCACTTACCCGGGAGTTCAGCCCTCTGATAGAAAGATTTCAATGCTGCTGTTCATTCAGGTCTTTTCAGCAGAGGGCTTTTAGGAGAATTACACTGTTCAGGATTGCTCTGGATGGGCCTTCAGACTTTCCTCATTATAATGAAGGTCGTCTTTGTTCTCTGAGTTTTGTATACCGCAGGTTTTACATGTCCTTCAGACGCTGGCCAGCTCCCCCAAGCTGAGGGCAGTGGCTCTACGTCTTCTTACTGCCCTGTGGCAAAAACAGGTACTGTAAAAAATATATTCTGCTCTTTAAAAAAAATCAGTTTGCATATTTCTCTCTTAAAGCAACCAAAACAGTAATCGTCCATAGTTTTGCACTGCAGCTGTAAGGCTAATGTGGCTAATAATTAGTGGAAGCTTATACCCACCGGTGGTTTTAGGTAAGTCTGAGCTAATTATGCGTTCAGATAGTATGTTAATTGATGATCAGCTTTTTTAATTCATTAGCTACATTCACCTTAACATCAGTGCAGTACTAGCAACTATATAGTTTAAATTACATTTTGCGTAAGCACAAGTTTGTTTTTTATCCAAACTATCAATTGAAGAGAAGTACATAAGCAATCACAACTGAATGTGTTATAAAAAATCAATTTCAAGTATTTATAATATGATTATATAGTATCTGGTAGGGATGGGCCAGTTGTGAATTTCAGTTCTGAAGCCTGTAATTTTACAGCAAAATTGGCCATATTTTTAGGCTGATTTTTATTACCTTGAGAAGTAAGTTGCGTAAATAAGAATAACTGGCATAAGGTAACTAAATCATAAATCATTCATTGTAAGGGATTTTCATTCCAACATGCATCCTTGGTATCTGATGCTGTTTAGAATTGAATGTGCGTGAGACTGTTTTCTCTCACTGTAGGACCGTGTGTACCCGGACCTGCAGAAACTGATGGCGTTGCTGGAGAAGTCCACTGTGGTGGTGGGGAAGGACGCTCAGTGGGAGCAGATCCTGGCCAGAGCTGCCTGTGTTCGAGACATCTGCAGAGAGAGGTCCCGCAATAATTCACATAAAACGTTTTATCACACGTCTTTATATTCAGGTGTTTCAGGAAACCACCATTGATCTGTTAGTGCTAAAACAATTTAAAGAAGTCAAAGTGAACCATATTGTCATCTCCGCTATATACAGGTATACAGAAGGACGATATATGGAAGCTCATGTTCCACATATAAAATAAATATTTATATATTTCTCAACTCTGGTAAGTTTGCATTGAGGAGACACAGAGAACCAATTGAAGTGGTTACATTTTGGTTTAGAAAAAGAGCTTATTTTTCTAGATGAAATGTGTGTGAGGAACCTTTTTAAAATGTAAAGAACCTTCAATACGATGTAAAAATTCCTGTTCTATGCCTGATACATTTGTGAAGTATAGAATAGAGTACGCTCTATTCCAAATGGTTCTTGGCTTGGTTATACCATCTCTATATATTCTATTATTTTTCGGTTATCTTTATTCTGTTGTAGGCTGGCAGTATATTGGATGTAGTCATTTTGCAAATGTCGCTGTGTGGTACAGTCTTTGAATACATCATAGTTTGTTCTAAATGAACGGAAGCCTATTGTGCATGTATTTTATCCCGAACATGCTGGCATACTGCCAACAGTGAGCTCAAAGTGTAAACTCCCTTTGAAATGGTGGCAGTGGTATTTGTCTTTTTTGTGAGATGTGTGGCAGCTAGAACTGTCAAAAGCTTTTGAAGGTGAAAGAGCTCTAGACAAAGGAGGTGTGCATGTAAGATAAAAAGCTCAACACTCTTGGATTGGGAATTTTTCTCTGCTCGTAGGCTAGGGCACACCAGGGTGACTGTCACTGGGTGGCATCAGACCTTTGGTGAGCGCTGGTGGCAGACTCTGGCCTGTAGTCTGATTAGTTTAGTCAGTAATAGTTTTTGGCCATGAAGTGTGTTGAATCGGCATGGCTGGTGTGTTTGGAGAGAGAATGAACAGGCAGATAAACAAGGGCAAGAATAAAAGCAGCAAACTAAAGACAGAGAATAGCCTGATTTTTCAATGCACAGTGGATATACTCTACAGTACAAAACATCATGAGTTCTATGATGTACCAGCAGATTTTAAATGAAATGAAGTCTGGTGCTTCTGCCAAAAAATCATGTAGTTACATAATGACTACATTCTAAAGTAATAGATTCTAAAAGTTAACTTTAAAATTAAAATAATGTCAAACTTCTTCACAGGCTGCATATTGTGATTTTGTCCATTGTGTCGAACTCAACACATAAATACGTTTTCAATCAACAAATTGCCCCAAAAGTTGAAATTCATGTTCATGGACCACTAGAAATTAGATTTATTTCCATCTTCCAAGTTGGGGGCGGGGGTCCAAGGCTCTAAGTCTCAGCTGTTGTCTAGGAGTGGGGAAAAAGAGTGGGGCAAACAAATGATTTTGAAAAGTGCTATAATGGTTACGGCTCCCATGCCTTCTTATGTATCGATATAATTGTTAAAATGTTGGGGGTTTTTTTGTTTGTTTTGGGGTTGTTGTTTTTTTTTTGCATGATGCTCTTTCTGTTCCACTAGGCCTTACCAGCATGGAGGAGACATGTTAGCAGCCATCACAGACCTGCTCACACAGTGCTCACGGAAGGATCAGGCCACTCCGGCAGCGCTGGCCCTGCAGGGCCTTCAGGAACTGTGCAGAGCTGAGGTCTGAAACGTGTGTTTTGTGAAAAAGTTAGCATGGGGCCAGTTACAACCGTACTATATAGTCCATTTTAAATTGAAAACGTAACCCTTGGCATTAGGTTAGGCACTGGTTTAGTGGAACAGACATCTCATCTTTGCTATAGAAAAACGTAAGACACTTCTCCAAATGGCTCAGTTAAACTTGTGGTTAAAAATTCTCATTCATGTGAATTACAGAGTACATTTTTAAAGGAATATTCCACTGTTTTTCAGTCTAATCTCCTTCTGCTGTGTCTGTATTGTGCTTTTGATTTACTATGTGCAATAATTTAAGCACTCCTCTATACAAAAGCTGATCAGAGAACTTGAAGGCTACTGCTGAATTCTGTGATTAATAGTCCTACTCTATCAGACATAACCCTATTAAAACTCTGTGGTAATATTAAATATTTGTGGTAATTGTACCTGTGCTGGTTACTATTACCACAAATTCTTTACTTCAGAAATCTCACTGTTTTGCAGATTAATTTCACATACCTGTGTCTAAAGAGAATGTTTTACCTGGGACTGAGTTTTATTAATGTCCCAATGTCTTCCATTGTAAATGTTTCATATTTTGAGGGTTTTTTTTGCCTTGTACACTGTTGATATGGCAGATAAAGATTAGATTGAAAAGTGCTGGAATATTCCTTTAGTTTGAATTATTTCTTTTTGCTGCTTTAGGTGGTTGATATTGGTTCCACATGGAAGGCTCTCTCTCCTAAGCTGAGCTGTGATACCAGACCTCTGGTGTTAAAGGCCACTGCTGAGCTCCTCTCTCTAGTGCCTTCACTGCATGTCAGAACAGAGCAGTTTGAGGTAGGCCTACATGGTTTTTGCCCACCTCTATACTCTTCAAAATCAAAAAAAAGAATATGCGACACCAAGGATTTTTTGAGCCATAGAAAAACCTTTTGTATGATGCGTGAACGTGAAGAAACCCGTTAAACCTTTTTGAAACTTGCATGTAGTATTAAGCTCATTTTATTTATATATTATTTTTTACTTTTTATTTTATGTTATTACATGATGTGGGTGGCCTTTTTAACCATTGAATGATTCCTTAGGAAACCAAAAATAATAATTCTTTGATAGTATTCACAAGTTCTACCCTCAGCATTTACTCTTTCTGTAGAAACTCTTTACTTTATGGCCATAGTTCAATGGCAACATGCAAAGACCCTTATTTCTGAGTGTACTATTTTGTATCTACCTAAATGCCATATATTGATTATCTCTATACGATGAAGTTTTTTTTCTTTTCCATGCAGAATTTCAAAAGCGAAGTGGTCAGTGCTCTGTGGGTTCATGCTCTGAGTCAGGTTAGTATTTGTGTTCTAAAACAGCAGTGGGCTCCTTGATTGAAAGCACAAGCTATAAACAATGAGTGCTTAGACATGTCACCATGTTGTCTGCTTTGAATTGTCAGTAGGACTGGGATTTCTACTATGTAACATGCTGTAATTTTGATTGCTATTATTTTATATAAATTAGCATATGTGAATTAAGCTTGAAGTGGTCTTAATATTTGCTTTTTTCAGGATGCAGAGGTGGCTAGCAGTGGCTTCAAAGCGCTGTCTGAATTCCCAGAATCATCTTACTCTATCTTGCACCTCCCTGAGCAAGTAGGAACTTTTTTTTTTTGCAATATACATACTAAAGGTTCCATGACTGTTTATTAGTAGGTGAATAAAGTCTCTTTGAAAGAGAGGTTGTCATTTGGGACATGAGCGGCAGAAGCTGTCTCTATAGAAACTAGGACTAAAGTGACATCTGCATTTAAAAGTATGGGACAAATCAGTAAACAGTGTAAAGAAATGCGGTGGAAAGTACATGTTCAGTCGCCAAGATGAGCTACAGAAGAATCAGCTGTAGCTCATGTGGCTGAGAATGTCCGTACAGGAAATGATCCGACTGTGTTGGCAGGAAGAGTTCATTCTACACAGACAGAAATTACAGTAGGGCTGTAATCTCACGATGAATGCTGGTTTACAGAGATGTTGGGAAAAAGTGATTTTGTCAGATGAATCGTTCTTGACAATATTCTCCACAAGAAGGTGCATGTATGTGTTGACACACTAAGAGAATGGCATGGCTGGGGTCCCCTTCTCTTTTTAGAGGAGCACAACATTATTATTATGACTTTTATCCTACAATGAAACCCTTGTGTTGGACTGCAGTGGCCTCTTCTGAGATGAAAATTTCACATCTGTAGTATTTTGTTCATTTGGCGCAGGGCTTCCACTTCGTCTGTAGCCTTTTCTTAATGTCTGTTGTGTTCACAGGCCAGGCCAGAGATGGAACCACTTGAAGATCAAGATGAAGAAGAGAAAGAAAATAAGAAGGATGAAGATTTAACGGTGCCAGGAGCTTCCTACATAAAACTTGTTAGTCTCACTGCACCACAAGTGTTAACAGGTATGATAATATTCTGCTTATGCTCTGAAATCCATTTGGTTTTGGGCAGATGCATATGTGTAAAGGCTTCTCATTATGTGAAATTTTATAATTAATTATTTATGATAAATGAGGATTTTGAGTGAAGATGCTATTCATTTGACATCATGAAATGTCCGTTCTTAAAAAGTAACATTAGCAAAGTGTTCTTTGGAGCCATGTCATAGAAGAACCACTTATGGGTACCCTAACCAGTGTTTCCCATCCATGGTCCTGGAGACACTGCTCCGAACATTTGAGTTTTTACTGCTTCCGAGACACCAAATCCGAGAAATCTAATGAGAAACATTCCCTCGCTTGGCCTTTGGTTGTTCAAGCAGGGAAATCTCTAAAAGTCCAGAGTTGGGAGCACTGCCCTAGATCACCTTTCAGTCCACACACTCTTGAAGAACCACTTAGACGGGTGATCATGAAGAACCGAACCAAGAGCGTTTACAAACCTTCATTTGAATTAACGTACTTATAAATATGAATTGTTGCTGGACTAGTGGTGAGATATTTGATTTTTTTATATGATAATTTCTTCCTACTCCTTTTTACTGTTGCAAAGTTCTAGTAAAATAATTTACTCTAAAATCTTTTCATGACATGTTAGCTTTATTAATGTTGAGAATCTGTCAAGAACTCACAGATAACATTACATTATGAAATGTCCACATATGCCTGAGAAGAGTGTGTCCCAAATTGGCACATAAAGCGTATGAAATCGTATGTGGGAGATTAGGGAGCTTCTGTGTTTTTCACTGAAACAACAATGGACTACCAGCTCAGTTTGCCTAGCTGAAATAAGATTCTACCACACAGCTGATGTGAATAAATAAGAATTTGAGAATTTGGCTAATATCTTATCCAAGGCTTTATCTGAATCTTCATTGCATTGTTACGCAGCTCTCCACTGAAGAACACAGCACCTTCAAATGTTCACAGTATTTGAACATTCTCCCCTGCTCAGTTTAGTCACACACACACACACACACACACACACACACACACACACACACAAAATAATGAAAGTAGACTTGGAAAAGGGAAAAAAAGAAACGATTAACTAGAGAGAAGAGAAGCACCCTCACCATCAATTGTGGAAACTGAACATTTTCAGTTCAATCAAAACATCACCTCACTTATAAATAAGGTTTTGAACTCTATTGATCAAAGGTCTCTCTAACTGAGGAACTTCAAGGTTACACATTTGTTTTAAACAGTATTCACAGAGCTCTGTTTTTGTGTACACAGCAAGTTTTTTGAAACCGGGACCTACATTTTACAGCACAGAGCTTTATGCGGCACCATTAAGATTTAACAGTAAACTCATCACGAAAACCTCCAAACAAAATGAGACTGCATTCTCCGTGTGTGTGGCCTGGGTTGAATCTCCGACAGTTTCAAGGAGAAGACACATAAACAGCCAAACATTTAAACCATTCTGAAATCCTTGAACCCACAAACAGTTTTTGCAATCACAACCTCGCTGGTTAGGGATTTCTGCTCGTCTGTGACAACTAATGTCTAGTTTTGTGACATGATGTACTACCAGTCAAAAGTATGGATACACTCAATGTTTTTATGATTATCTACATTGTAGATTAATATTGATAACAAACAAAATGATAAAGGAGGACATATAATTATGCAATAAACAAAAAAGGATTAAGTAAACCACAATATGTTTTGTATTTAGGTAATGATTGATTGTTGATGATGTTTTTTTTTACTTAGTTAAGTGGTTCTTGCCATAATGTGGAGTAGGATTACTAACTGTGTATCAACACTAGCATCACAACTGATGGTCCCAAACACATTAAGAAATTCCACTAATGAACTCTTAACGAAGAATTCCTGTTAATTAAATACCGTTACAGATCGATTACTCATGAATCTGATTGAAAAAATGCCAAGAGTGTGCAAAACTGTCATCAGAGCAACAGGTGATGTTTTCAATATTGATGTACAAAGTAGGCAATAATAAGAACAAAGGAAATTGTTGAATGAGAAAGTGTCTTATACTGCTACAAAAGCCCCAGTCATCTGTTTTTAGCGGAACCACTAAACTGTTCACAACACTGTTATTTATGCTTCATGGTACGAGTTTTTAGATTCTGCTCAATTAGTGCTTTTCACTCAGAATTGCATGTATTTATGCTCATTAATAGCCCAAACATACCTAATGTTTGAACATTCAGCCGAAGTAAACGGCACACCAGTCCAAACGAGAGTCATCTGTGCTTCTCTGTGTGTGAGAAGAGACAGGGCATGTCTGGAGAGGTCAGCACCCCTGTCATTATGTGATTCCCAGAAACAAAGTGTTCACTCACCCCTTCAGAGACACTTTGTACCCCCTTTAATCCTAAACGTCTCAGGGTCCAGCATCTGACACCACGTGCACATTTGGACAGGTTTACATCTGTACAACAGGGAGAGACAAAAGATTTCATGTCCATAAATAGAAAAGGTCACATGCATAGAAGAGATGTGTGAAACATTGAAAGGGTACAGATCTCCAAAATGAGAGAAGGGCTGTGAAGCAAAGGAGGCACACGTTCAAATTCATGCTGCGAGAAGAAAACTAACTTTTTTGGACATAGGTGTCTCCAAACACTGTTTTTATAGCAACCACGCAGTCGTGCTTCACATTTTCACGGTAATGCAGTCTAGTCAATTACCTCTGGATCTTGAGTTCGACCTCCAGTGTTGCTGCCGGGAGTCCAGGGGTCCAAGAGAGCACAGTTGGTGAAATTGGGAGGAAAATCTGGAAAAATCCTCTTAAATAATTTTTGCTTTAATTTGTTCGACCTGTTCCTTCTTATGTTTAATGTCTAGCCAAACTGTAATTTATTTTCTCCCTTATTCAGTACTATAAACTTAATTTCAACTATCTATTCCTCCACAGCACTTGAGACCTTCCTGACAGCTCTTGTAAGACAAGAGATGAGTCAAATGCCTCGTGGAGTGTACCATTTGGCCCTGAGAGGGGGGAACCTGCGCTCGGACCAGGGCAAAACTGTTGCTGGAATTCCTGCATTCATGTTAAAAACTTACGAAAAGAACAAGCAACCAGGACTGAAACCTGGTCTAGCAGGTACAGACAGACACAGTAACACTGAAAACGTACACATTGAATAAATCAGTTTGAAACAGTGTTTAAGAGACATATACTTTAATCAGTTTTCTCTTGGATGTATTGTGTAACTGAGATGGACAGCAGATGGCTTGGCCTTATTGTTTTATACAATCAGGATGGAAGGATCAACTGCCTACAACAGAACAGAGTGATGTCTAAAATAATATTTTCCTGTTAAAAGAAAACGCACATACAGATACAGTTTAGACCTTCTTTCTAAGCAGTCCTCTGCTTATTTAACATTGTGTAAACATTGGAACCACGTATTTCACCTGGTTTTGAAAATGACTACAAGTGACTTTAACTGATGTACACAGATGTTACCTATGATCTTATAGCTCAACAATCTTTTTGTTGTTGAAGCAAGGTTACTCTAGGAAATGTATTAATGCCCTGCATCAGTCATTGTATAGTGAATCAGCTGATTTGTGCTGTAAACTTGCAATGTGGGAATGTCATGTGGCTTATAAATAATCTGTCACCTACAGATTTTCGGGACATTTTGTGTCATTTTGACACATTTTTTGACCGTAGCGAAAAGCATGAATGACATGAATTTGTATTTACCCTTTTATTTCAGCTGGCCTGTTGCTGTGTTATGACCTCCCTGTCCAGACTGACAGAGATGGACGACCAATTAGCCGCTTCATGGTCAGCCGAAGGCGGAGCTTCCAGCAGACACTAACCAGTCTCATCCATGAGGTAGAAAACCTGCTGTTTCTCTGAATGTTATAATTAAGCTATATTTAAGGTATATTTATAATTAAGCACAGATCGAACTCCCAGTATGGCCCCAATCCATATACTCATAAAAAAAGTTTAAAAAACTCATGATACAGTTTTTTAAGTGATTTCATTCGGTCAAATTCAGTCGTCTGATCCCTCTGTCTATGAAATTTGAAGCTCTTTTGAGAGCAAGATACAATTAAATATTGAAAAAAAAAAACCTTTTTTCTGTAAAAGAAAACAGAAGCTTGTGTCTATTTTTGTCCTCTGGGGAAAAAAGTAGGAAAGAAACTACAAACACTTTCAATACTTCATGATCTCTGTATCTAAAATTTTGGAGATGCCCGATTTTAACTCATTTAAATCTGCTGCCATGCAAAAACAAAATTTTCTGTGTGCTGCATTGCATGAGGCCTTCATCATTGTTGAATGCATTTTATTCATTGGTGTGTCAGAGCACAGTTCGGATCAATAAGTGCATATTGTTTTGATTAATCACAATATTGATAAAATGTGATTGATGTATTCATTTCTTTTTTGTGCTCACTTCAGAATGGTAATTTATAAAAATCAAAATCTACACATTCTTTGCTTTGTTAGATGATATCCTTCACATATGTATGCATTACAAATACATGCATCAACAGCTTTAAGGAATCACGTGCATAATAAATAAATGCAGATTAATTAAAAGAAGGAACCAATTATTAATAACATAACAAAACTAATTTATCTTGTTTAAAAAGCACATCTAAAAGGTGCAACCTCAGACGAAGACAGTCGCTTGGCCATTTTCAAGATATAATCTTCATTCTGTCTATGATGTCTATCATAAGAAAATGTCAACAGCATGTTATCTTATGTCTCTCGTTATTTTATTTGCCTCAATCTTTTGCTTTGTTTCTTAGGTGAACATCCAGCCCTCAGAGTGGCATCGTTCCCTCCTTCTTCCTCAGGCCTGGCGTGGCTTCATGGCTCGAGCATACCATGCTGTCCTGCAGGTGTGTGAGACACTCTTCAACCCGTATTTATGTTTTGTTTGGATCCTTCTGAGTGCATCTCTCAGCGCTCTGTCAATCACTCCACACTCACACAACCATGCCAACTGCCAAAGGACCAAACAGAACTGAACTGAAAGCTCCAAACACCTCAGATTGCAGTTAATTATCGCTCAGTGCTATCAGGGAAGAGGAAGCTTTTAGTACACCAGTAAAGACAAGAATAAGTGACAGCGCTGCAAAATCACAAAAAGCATCCAGACTGATTCCTGACACCATTATGCACAAGGGCTGCAAAAGTTAGAGTTATATTCATGAGGAAATTGCAGCTCACTGTTGAGATAATAAAGCTGTTTTATTCATGCTTGTATTGACGTAAATGATTAGTATGTGAAGAGTTGCCTCAGGACCTGTATTTAGCAAGCAGGTAATCAGACATAAGTGCTTGAGGGCTCCTAAGCTCATACAGGTACTGGTATCATGTTTTTTAAAACACGCCTGCAACTGCCTCAGCTAAAAGCTTTGGTTTTCTGAACCCTTCTACTTGTTTGCTCACTAGAAGTGGAGAAGGCCTGTTCCAGTCACTTCTTCCACGATGCTTTTTGGCAAGAAATGAACATACACAACATACCAAAACATGTATTATTGTTCTTGTGTTTTGTACTTGGAAAAGTAAGCTCCACAAATTTACATCATACAAATGGCATACCTAAAACAACTCATACTTGCTTTATACGGCACTGAATTAAGTAGAAGGTGTGCAATATACAAAAAATATATCATGATATTTAAAGAAATTTGCACAATCCATGAAATATCATTTTGGAATTGGACTACGTCTGTGAATATCAGTTTTTATTATCAGTTGTATCAGCAGAGTGCCAGATAATCTGAATCAAACCTGAGCTTTGGTGTGAGGTATCATTGCACTATATCATACTGTTGTGTAATTCATCATAATGATGATATTATTTGATTGCTGACTCCTAGTAGCAGTCATCTTTAAACTGAAATGCTGCCAGTAATTTTGTCTGCACTAGCTTCATAGCTCCACTGTTTGGGTCTTTCAGGGTCGTAAGGCTGAGCTGGAAATGTTGCAGAAGCAGGGGAAGGAGAGCCCTGAGGAGCTTCAGTATAAACAGCACTGTGCCTGGCTCTGGTGAGCATGTGATATCACACACACACACACACACACACACACACACACACACACACACACACACACACACACACACACACACACACAC
>JBBJLR010040835.1:0-12162 GCA_037577145.1 Brachypetersius gabonensis
TGCCTGGAGTTTGCCAAAAGGCACCTGAAGGACTCTCAGACCATGAGAAACAAAATTCTCTGGTCTGATGAGACAAATATTATACACTTTGGTGTGAATGCCAGGTGTCACGCCAATACCATCCCTACAGTGAAACATGGTGGTGGCAGCATCATGCTGAGGGGATGTTTTTCAGCGGCAGGAACTGGGAGACTAGTCAGGATAAAGGGAAAGACGACTGCAGCAATGTACAGAGACATCCTGGATGAAAACCTACTCCAGAGCGCTCTTGACCTCATACTGGGGCTATCTCTCAGCAGGACAACGACCCTAAGCACACAGCCAAGTTATCAAAGGAGTGGCTTCAGGACAACTCTGTGAATGTCTTTGAATGGCCCAGCCAGAGCCCAGACTTGAATCCAATTGAACATCTCTGGAGAGATCTTAAAATGTCTGTGCACTGATGCTTCCTATTCAACCTGATGGAACTTGACATGTGCTGCAAAGAGGAATGGGTGAAACTGGCCAAGGATAGGTGGCCAAGCTTATGGCATCATTTTCAAAAAGACTTGAGGCTGTAATTGCTTCCAAAGGTGCATTGACAAAGTATTGAGCAAAGGCTGTGAATATTTATCTTCACGTGATTTCTCAGGTTTTTTTTATGTTTTTTTAAGTAAGCTTTTTTCATGTTGTGAAACATGAGTTAACAAATGTATTTAACATTCTTCTGTAACCAGAATTTTATCCAACTTAGTTTAAGACAAAAAATTAAGAGCTTCAGAAAGAAAATTAAACAACACAGCGCTTCAGATGATCAGGACAATGTATGTGTCTGAGTAAAACATTTCTCCAGTACCTTTCTATTAGCTCAATAATTCTGACTTATTTACTTCCAGCAGCATTCTCATTGCATTTCTACTATACTGAGGAGTTTTGTCCCTGGTTGTCAGGCATGCAAATGGTCAATTATTCCATGATCAGCCTTTGGTTTTTAAAAACTTTGCCACATTAATATGGTATTTAATTGATATATGCCATAGTACATGTCTACATCAATGTCTGCGTAATGCCTACGTCAAACATGGCTCAGATTTTTAAGACCATTTCAGTAAGCATACATAATGAACATGTCATTTGAATGATTCATCCAGGTAAATCATACAAGTGTTCAGTTTAGAAAGGAATTCAGATTTGGAATGAGCATGTAATGACAACTGGCCTGAACCTACAAATTGAATCAAAATGACTAAATCTGATTGAACATTTCACCCACAGCCAAAAACTATGAGCAAAAAGTGATCTCTATACCGCAACGTCACAATATTTATAGAGCTGAACTTCAGGCAACTTTTTTATGCTCAGGTGAACCTTAACCTACTCCTTTAAGTGGTCCAGACGCCTCCCCTCTAAATCTGGCCCACAGAATGTCACTTTTACAAGCTCAGAGAGTGTATGCAGTCACAAGGTCGAAGGTCAGGTCAGGAGAGGCTAGAGTGACGCACTCGGGGAAAGAGGAGCTGCTTCTTCAGGACCTCATCTCACATGTCCCAATTATTTTGACTGTAAAGCTGCGTCATGATGCTTTGATGCACTACAATGTTTAGCCTGATTTCAAAAACAGAGGCAAAACTGCTATATATTATTCCTTGTATTCCACCACCTGTAAATAGTTCCTCCAGTCGCATGGGTTAATGCTGCATTGAATTGTTTTGTAAGGGTGTAATATCTCGCCAGTGGCCAGTAGAGGCCACTGTTTTAGGTTTGGTCGAGACTCTTATTTTGACATTCGTGTATGTTTGTATCTCGTGTCTCAGTTTCAGGTGTCTTGTGTTTGCCTTAAGTGATTATGTTTGCTCATTGGTTCAGGTCTTGTATTTAAGTTCTATGTACGTGTATGTCCTTTGGTGGTCATCCCTCACAATGACCCTCACCTTCCCTGGTCCTCATGTGTCTTATATGTAGTTTTGCTTTTTGTTTTAAAGGTCCTCGTACCTGTTTGTTTTGGTTTCTAGTTGAGTCTGTGTCATTTTGTAAATAAACTCCTTCACTTTGGAATCTGTTTTCGCCTCACCTCACTCCCCGTGCAAGGCCCGACGTGGCAAAAGGAGCATAATTGAATCATTTGACTATGAGATTTATGCTTCTACTAACACTGTCTGTTTTGTCAGGGCCTCATTGGCTCTGTTGGTGTTTGTCCTTCTTTTGGTTCATGAGACGCACTAACTGGTCAGGATCCAGCTCAGTCCAGTTAAAAGTAACACATTTTTGGCAACGTGCTGAATTCATTTTAAGGTGTTTTATTCTGCTTTTGTAGGAGGATGTGTCTTATTAATTCATTCTGTTATGCAGAACTGTACATTTGCTGGCTTCACTGTTTGTGGGTCCAGAAAAAATTTATTGTGTTTAGCTTGTTGCAGCCAACACAACCCGTATCCGATTATTTTTGTGTTGTTCACACCTATGAGTTTTCTATAAGGCACCATATATGAAGTGCAGAGAGTAAGATAGAGGTTAAGAGAAGCACTTACACTAATGTGTGTAAAGTGGGGTCCAAATGTCTTAGACCACTTTTGGAAATACTTCTGTTTTGCACTATTTTCTAATATTATTTGTTGTAATTAATATTATCAGCCAAACAATTTTGATGATAAAGAAGTTAATATTTTCTTACTAATTGGTTACCCCCCCTTTGTTTCCATAAGCTGGCATGGATTCAATAAGGTTTTGGAAAAGCCTTTTGACTAGTAGATGAGGTCAGTGGAAAGAATCAGACTAGAAGAATCAGATATTTTTGTATGAAGGCAGGTAGGTGGTCGGTATAGTGGTAGGTGGTGCCACATATTGAATGGGTGCAAATGGTAGGTGCCACACGTTTGCTACATTTGACTTTTCTCTTCTTTTTTTTTTTAATCCAGTTTTGGGACGTTACCACTTACATATGGATCCCACCATGCAGATTTAGAATTATTTGGTAATAATTGTTAATAAATTGAGCTGCTGAAAATAACTTCTATGCATACATGGGGCAGTTGGTAGCTTAGTGCTTTGGGCATTTGCCCTGCAATTCATGGGTCATGGGTTCGAATCTCAAGACTGCTAAGCACCTCTGAGTTACCTTTGAGTAAGGTACAGTCCCCACACACTGCTCCCCTGGCGCTGTGTTCCTGGCAGAATGGTCACTTTCACTTGATGCAAAAAAGCAGCTAATATTAAAGCAATAATGAATAATTTATGAATAATAATCATTCTTGTACATCATGCATTCCTTTAATCGATCATATCTGAGACTGCATGACAGTGGGTATAGTTGACCCATGATCTATGTGATAAACTTTGTGATAATAACTGGAATGCTGAAAGCAGTGTATTTAATTAGTATCAGAGAAGTGGTGACATCCAATTTGTGTTACAGTTACAAGTTGAAGGTCCATCTGTATTTGCAGCTCACACACGTCACGTGATTTAGAAATCAATATTGGAGCAGAGTGATTGCTTCACATAATGAGTGCAGGGATTACAAACAAAGGAGTAGTATCACAAAGGTCTCATTTTCTGAGCAAAGAAGGTATGACAGCTACCTGAAGTTCTGTGAGAATTCCCACTGGGCTCTAAAGACTCTGAAGTGGGTCAGTATAGACCCACACTTCATTTCCCCAGGCACACACACGCACACACACACATTCAGACACACACATCTTCTTCTGCTCTCCTTCTAAAAATAGTATGCTGCAAGGGCTGAACGGAATGTATTAGTGTGTGCATATATATGACTGTGTGTGTGTGTGTGTGTGTGTGTGCGTGCATGTGTGTTTGAATGACTCCTCTGCACTAACTGCTGTCTAGATACCCTCGTTCTGTAGGGCTGCCTACAAGCCTTCGTAATTCCATCAATGTTGGATGACCTCCTTCGCGTACCCCCTCCCCCTGAATAATCAGTTCAAGGTTACATGTCATAAAATGTTTAATTAAGCTTTATAACCTAAACAGAAAAAGAATAATGAAGTGCAGCATGTTTCACTGCTTGTCTTTTCATTTGTCGTGCTGGTCATAGTTGTCATATTTTTACTGCACAAAATTCTAAACATCTGGCACAAGAAAATCAGGTCTGTGCTTTTTCCATTGTCCATTAATTAAGAGTCTAAAATTTCTAATGTTACTCAATGTGTTCTCCTTTTTGTTTCACACTTGAAGGTGAAGCTATTAATACTTCAGCAAATTCTTTACTTTTCCGGGTGACTATGTTCAATAAGAGCATCAGAAAGCAAACTAGACCTGTGTTGGTATATCCGCCACTGGCATGCAGAGACATTTAGAGGAGCAGACAATCACAGCATGTATGTTGGGGGATGGACAGACCTATCTAACCTATCTGCTGCTTCTTCAAATTCACAGGTACTTTATTTGGGTCTACACAATCTGGTGTAGACATTTGTATGAGAACAAAAAGTTGCTAGCACATACAGTGTTAAGCTACTAAGCAACATTACTCATTAGTCAAATTAGAGTCTCTCAACCTGGTGGAAAATGAACTACAACCATAAGGTTCTTTTGGGGTTTTTTTTAATGGTTTTGAATGTACAGTGGAAAAATTTTCTTATTAAGTTTATATTCAAATATGTCATAGTCAGTCATATGTTTCCCAAGCCTGGCACTGGAGGCACACCGTACTGTGCTTTTTAGATTTCCCTGCTTCAGTATGCGCACTTCAGCTCAGTAAAGGGCTGTTAATGAACTGATTAATTGGATCAGAGGAAACATTCAAATATGCAAGGCAGTGTGCCCCTGGGGTTGGGAAACACTATTTAAAATTGTGTCTGCAGTTTAAAACACACTTTACTAAACTGTTAAATAGTTGCCATAGAAATCAACGGGAAGGTGCTTCAACAAACACTCACTGATCTTTCTATAACACTGCATTTCTTTCTAATAAATTGTATTATGTTTTACACTCTTTTTCCAGGCCTACCCAATGGTACTTGAATATCGTCCCCGAATTGACTTTGGCTAAACGGGTTGGGATTCCCACACCACTCTCAGCCTAAAAACACAAAGAGCAGCGAATGGACTGTGCTGCTCAGGAGCAACTCAAACACACACTTCCTTTCTCTTTTTTTACATTTCCTTGTCCATTCCTATTGTAGAACTATATGTTCTTTAAATGTATCGCCACAGCAGGGGCTGTAACTCTCCAGACACTTGCTGAGTCCTGCTCCAGTTTGTTTGCCATGTGTGTCTTGCTCTGACTGGTGGTCTAACAGAACGGTTGACGTATACAGTTGTTTCTTTTAAGTGCTTTCAATTTTCACATCAGTTGCTTGTGTCAGTAACTATAATAGTGCCTTTTCTACACATTCTCTTTCAGTGAAGATAGTCGCTGATCCCAGCAGCCTTTTTTTGTACAGGTAGGCCTACTGAACATTTGAATTTTGTTAATAGTTACTAGGAAATACAACGTGGTGTCTAATCAGGCTCAAACATGTAATTATGAGAATAAGCTACTTCTGTCAGTGTCATGCTCTTATTGCATCTGCCAGTTGTCTCACACTGTACCTGAGCCATACAGGGCAGCAGTGTTTACAGTGCCTGCTGGTACTGGTTCCACTAACTTTGTAACATAGAAGAAGACCCGATTAGCAATAGTGTAGAGAATGCACACCTTTTCCACTGGAGTAAGGGAAGTAATACCTGCATGTAATATTACTCCAATTACTCATGTAGTATTAGTAATAAAGGTTTGCAATCTGGAAGTGAATAATGTTCATACCTGCACTAAAATGTACTTACAAGGGAATTCTGCCATTTTTCAAATATTTTTGTATGATGGAAGCATTAAGTTTTGAACAAAATAATTTTGAGCGAGTTGATTTGCTCCATGCTAGAGAAGCTTACCAATTCATAGTGGTGGTGATGGGACCTCTGAAGAGTGTAATGCCAATAAAAGGTACCTCCCAAGATGTTATTACATAAATTGGGTATGAGTATGTTGCCTTAATCCTGAGACATTATTCTACGATAGTTTTGATAGAGGGGTTAAGACTAAAATGTATTTATTGTATCCATATGTAATCCATACATGCATGCACACACTATACTGACAAAGGTATTGGGACACTGAACATCACACTTAAATTATTATTTTTTTGTTTCAGCTCATTCCAAAACAATGAGCATCAATAAGTCTCCATTGTCTGGGAAGGCTGAGATTTTGGAATGTGTCTTTGGGAATTTGCACCCATTCAGTCAAACCAGCACTTGTAAGGTCGTGCACTGATGTTGGATGAGAATGCCTGGCTTACAATTGCAGTACCAAGTAATCCCGAAGTTGTTTTTTGGGCTTTAGGTCAGGTCTCTGTGCAGGTCATTGGAGTTCCTCCACACCAAACTTATCAAACCCATGTCTTTATGGTCCTTGTTTTGTGCAAAGTGTGTATGCACTTTGTGCACCTGCTGTGTGCACAGTCTTCCTGATACAAGAAAGCTCATACCCCAAAACTTTACTCCAGAGAACAAATTCCATTGCTCCAGGGCCAAAACGCCACAGTTACACATATTGGAACATTGATTAAAGTAACCTGGTAAAGAATTAGACCAGTGTTTTATGCTTATCCAGCCTGCACTTGACATTTTGCATAGTGGTAGGCTCGTGTGCAGTTACTCAGCCCTAGAAACTTATTTCATGAAGTTCAGTTCTTGTGTTAATGTTGCTACGTTTTATGTTCTATGTGCTTCAACGCAGTTATCGTTGAACCTGAAGTTGACTGGGGCAGATCTAACAGGGCAAAAATTGCACAAACTGACACGTGTCAAATGTATCATCCTATAACAACCCATTCTGCGGTCAGTGTTAAATGGCTGTGCGCTTGATTCTGTACACCTGTTAACAGAGTGTGGCTGAAGCACATCAGTCCAATAGTTAGGAATATGTATACATATTTTGGCCATATGGTGTTTATGTATTGTTGTCAGAGCAATAACTTGTATCTCCATTTTTGTAGATTTTTATTGTTTTTTTATATAATTTAAAAATGGCAGCTTCCCAATACATTGTGTGAGATTTGTATTTTTTATGACAAACGGACCAACATAAATGGCCCAATATGCCTTAGAATAAAGTATTTTTACCTTAACTTTAAGAATGTCTTTTCCTTCTCTGATTTCTTTTATATTTTGGAGACATGATGTTTTGTTCTGGCAGCAACTATGTATATACTGTATCCCACTCCAAATTAGTCAATTATGCTTAAACGTTCAACATTTTTTTCAAAATTTGCTTATCGTGTTTTTCCTTCCATGTCCTCAGTCAGACAGTTTATGAATTTACCAAAGTAATGAAGTGTCAAAAGAATGATGCATCTGTGGTGGAGTAATGGAAATTTCCAAAAATATAGGTAACCATGTACAAGCTCTCAAAAAAGTTGCCGAAGTTTAAGTGGTGTGTTGCTTTATTGTCATACATTTCTAATTAGTAAAATCAGGTGTAGTTCAGGCCTCAGCAAATCATCAGTGTTTTAACTAAACCTCGTATCTCAGCAATGGAAACTTCATAGGTGAAGGAAAAGCATTCTTGTACATGAATGTAGTAATATTTTAATCATATTAGATCATCTTTACAGATCCAGCAAATATTCACATGATGTTAAAGGTGTTTTCAAATGAATAAACACAATGAAGAATGGTTTTCTCCATTAGTGGCAGTGGTAGTGTACCTCACTCTTTCTGCCCTATCCAGAGTCTCACTGGTTCCAGCTCATGCATATACTGTTATTGGAATGATGCTGAATTCTTTTAAACTTAGCTTATCTCATCATCAAGCTACATCTTTTCAGTATTTCTGCTTCATTGTACTGTAAAACATGCCATGATGACGCGTCTGTATTCAATCTAGCTTTTTCATTAGTGCAGCTTTGTTCATAAATCTAATTTTTTTTTCCAAAGTTTGTCTTAAAACAAGGCCTGCTAGCCTGTTTCATGATGAATTGGGAAAAAATTTCATAATCAAGACAAAATCTGAATGGACTGAAGTATTCATGTGAAGGAATATGGTCCCGGATTCCCAGATTAGATCTTGTGAAGATGTTGTAATAGACTGCCCCTGTTCTACTGTTAGACCTTTCATCTTACACCAAAGACACAAACCTTAAGCCCTTCTTAAACTAAACAATGTACTGAACTTGCCTTAAAGAAGCAGCATTCACTGATGCTTCAAAAGCCATTGAAGGCAAACAGAAAAGCTTTCGTTTTTGTACATGAGATGAACTACCTAGCAAAACAAACATGGAGACATTCTTCTATGTTCAGAAGCTCCTTTCTGGGTAATGGATTAGTTTAGTAGTTATGAGCCTTTGGAAATTTCCATCCCACCAATGTTTGTGAATTTTTACCAGAAGATAGCTATCTCTTATAGCTATCAAATGTAAATCTGTAACAAAGCCTAAGAAACCCCTTTTTCTTCCTGCTGTGCTCTTTATTGTGTGTACATCAATAATGCTTGCAAAAAAAGGAACAACTTTCACAATCCAATATTGGTTTAAAGTGGTAGCTGTTTAGATAATTCTTGAAATGTCCTTGTGCTGCAATGAACTATATGTATTTTTGTAACAAGAAGCACTTGTAAATATTTAAAAAAAAATGTTATATGTTTAACATGATGCTGCTTAGAATGATCTATTTTTCAATGTAAATGTGCCTGAGATCACTCCTATAGAGATTAGACATGTACATACTGTATACGAGTTGTTCTCTATGTGATGCGTTGTTTAAACACTTACTGGTCAATGAATGAAGAATGACCTCTGTGTTGTGATTTGGATTCTGAAGTTTTTAAAATAAAACAGATAATCTGAATAATCTTATGTGATTGGACTTTGCTGTTACTGTTGAAAAACAATGAATGGAAGATAGATAATTGACCCCAATTAGTATTGTGCAATTTGTGTAATGTTAATTGATCAAAAATGCATTTTTTTTGACTGGACAAGCTTTTGAATGTGTTGACAAATTGCCAGACAACCATATAAGAAAATGTAGCACACCACTCAGCTATAGACATATTAGATTGATTAATTATGATTAATCACAATATTTTGTATAGTTTATTGTTTATTGTATAGTTAATTTTTCTGTTAGAAAGCAGTGATTTGTGACACCAATACCAATTTATTTATAAAGCACTTATAAAAACAACCACATGGCTGACCAAAGTGCTGTACATCATAAAAAATAGAAATATAAACATAAACACAACCATAAAACACAAAAACAAGTAAAAGCAAGAGGATAATCAAACAGGAGAGAGAATAAAAGAAAAAGGATGAGTCTCAGTCACCCCTATACACTGGATCGAAAGCCAGAGAGTAAAAGTGGGTTTTTAAGCGAGATTTAAAAACAACAAGAGATGGAGCTTGCCTCACATGCAGTGGCAAATCATTCCAGAGTTTTGGTGCAACTACTGCAAAAGCTCTATCACCCCTTAGTTTACGAACTGCCTTTGGTACAGATAGGAGCATCTGGTCTGCTGATCTAAGAGATGGAGCATATGGGTGAAGCAATTCTGCTAAATAAGGTGGGGCACAGCCACAAGGCTGTGTGTGTACAAAACATCTTCACCAGAATGTATTTATTACTCATTCATCATTATTTTCATCATGAACCTAAACATGAAAATGACCTGATTTTATTGTGTAGGCTAACTTGTTGGCTAATTTGTTGATACACACCAAAAAAAGCCCCTATAAAGTCATTTTTTTCCACATTAAAAAACTGCAGATCCATCTCAAAATGCCAGAATTATTTTTTTAACAGCGATTCATTTTGTTTTTATTTAAAGACGAAGAGGACGAGGAGTAAATTAAATGATTAATTTACTGAATACTCATTTTGGTGAAATGCCTTTTGCTGTTTTGCTCCACTATATGTATTAGTTGCACATCCAGTAACGGGTCATAACAGTGATCTTCGAAGCTCAAGGTGCTGATAGGAGTCCAGCAGTTCCTGGGATATAGATGTTCCATTGCAGGTCCTCTCACTGTGCTCACCTCCACCATGGCCCCATTCAGCTGGAATGGACAGACAGAGGAATTCTAATCTCAAATGTAGATTTAGTTTTGCCTCCATATTCACCATTCCAGATCCTTCTCTTCATTTTGTGCCTGAGAGAGGGAGTCTAGAGACAGAGTCTAGTGCGGGGGGCGTTCTGTCACAGAGGTTGTCAGGGGACAAAAAACAACTGCTGTTTGTCTCTCACCTGCTGAACAGAGCCATGATATTAATAACTGGGAACTGCTGGTTGTCAAGGAGGGGGCTGAACCTCCTCTCATAGTGTGGTCTAATCCTAAGAATCTTGAATAAATCAAAACTACCAAGTGCCTAAACTCATAAACATTTTGAGGTGGTAAACCTGGGGGATGCTATGTCAGACCACTTTTCCAAGATCCTGCCTCTTCAGAAATAATCTTCACTTTCTGGTTGCTGGTAAGAGAGGCTTTGGTTTGGTAGGCTCAAGTTCAGGAACCTGGATCAGCTAACACACTGCCTAACCGTCTCCTTGTGCCCCTCTCTGTTCAGTCACAGGTGTTGGAATCGGGGCTCGGCTCCTTTCAGGCACAGTCCCAGACTCTGGCACTTAGCCAACCATGAATTTGGTGGATATCCACCAAATACAGATTTTGTAAAAGACTCCTTAATTCTGACGACAACACTTGCATCCTGACAGTTGTAGACTGTTTTTCTAGATCAGCAAGTTTCCTACCTGCACACCTTTCTGAGGTCCAGTTCTGGAAAGCATTTTATACATTAATAGGCAGATCTCTCAGTTTGTCATCAAGTTTTTGTCCCCAAACTAATGAAACTCAAAGTAGCTCACAGGTGCATGTCCTCCCAGGATGCAGCCTCTTGAAAAAGACCCTGCCCTGGAATACACTCACAACTTGCTGAAAGCCATCTCATCAGCCGCAGGTCGTAAGTAATGCCGGGATCAACTCTCCTCGCTAGATTATCTTGTCTTGTTTTGTATTTTGTATTTTTGATCTTTGAACTGAACCTGTATTTATAGACTTAGACTTTAGGCACTGCTGCCTGAATCTGTTTGTCAAAAACTTGCAACCTGCAAAAACTGCTCCAAGTAGGTCTTCGCAGCCAAAGCCAACCAAAATTAATTTGGCTGAATGAGTTTTTTGCCACTGTTCTGAAATGCTTGTGCAAACTAGCAACAGTAGCAGCTGGTGGCCTGGAGATTATTGAATTGCCTTCACTCAATTATTGAGTAATCAGAAGGTCAGATGTTCATATCCCAGGATATGGTGGCACCACTGAGGTACCCCTGAGCAAGGAACCACACCCACACTCCCCAGGCACTGTCGCTGGTTTCCTACTGCTTCGTTTGGATGAATGGGTTAAACACAGAGAACAATTTTGCACGGTCTTGTGGTGTGTTCACGAGTGACAAATTGACACTTTACTTAAACTTCACAGAAAACAAATATGAGGGCGGATCATGTAGCGGTCAGCTGGAGCCAATTAGCTTGCCGTTGTTGTCGATCAACTTAGCATGTTTACATAAGCTTATTACTATACAATCCAGCGGTAAGGTTCATTAAAAGATGAAAAGCAATATGTAAACAGTTGGAAATGGTACTTCATGTCATGTCTTTTCGTGATTGATGGTTAAGACCAGATGAGGGCAGCTGGTTTCAAACGTGGCTGAAAAAGCACAGTTTGTACCAAGAGCCCCATTAGGAGAGCCCCACGGCTATATAATCCATGACTCTCCGCTGACACAGTTACATCTAAATCTTCAGGCTCTGCTGAGCCGCAGAGTGTGTGGAGCTGTCTGCCTCATATTTGCACTGTGATTTCATCTGTGGTTTATCTGCCAAGGATAGAATTTCTCCTCTGCTAAATCTACATTTCAAGTCCTTCTGCTGCCTCTGCTTTTAGTGCGGAGGGGAAGGCTGCCAAAAAATCATCTATTGGAAAGCCACTACACACACACACACACACACACACACACACACACACACACACACACACACACAAACACTCTCTCAGAAACACACGCATACACACAAACACTCTCACACACACACACACACACACATACACAACGCTCTCTCTCACACACAGAAGCACACACACACACACACACACACACACAAACACTCTCTCAGAAACACGCATACACACAAA
>JBBJLR010040846.1:0-12162 GCA_037577145.1 Brachypetersius gabonensis
GCAGAGGAGTGAGCTGAAGAGGAGAGCGCAGAAGAGTGAGCTGAAGAGAGTGCAGAGGAGTGAGCTGAAGAGGAGAGCGCAGAAGAGTGAGCTGAAGAGAGTGCAGAGGAGTGAGCTGAAGAGGAGAGAGTGCAGAGAGGAGAGCGCAGAGAGGAGAGTGCAGAGGAGTGAGCTGAAGAGGAGAGAGCGCAGAGAGGAGAGTGCAGAGGAGAGCGCAGAGAGGAGAGTGCAGAGGAGTGAGCTGAAGAAAAGAGTGCAGAGGAGAGTGCTGGTCGCTGGAGGATTTAGAGACTGTGCAGAGAGGAACGGTCGAAGATCCCTCTTTCTTTATTCTCCCATCTTGTGAAACATTACAGGAGAAGATTAGCTGCTGTTTTATTGGGTTGTACAAAGTATTATCAGAGGTGCTAATTATTGTGGCACACAGGATTTGATGTAAAAGAATAATTTCTTAATGTGGAATTTATTTCCCACTGAATAAATGCACTTTAATTAAAGGTTGGATTTTCCTCTTTTTTTCATTGTGGTCCTTTATTATTTAGACAAAACTGAATTTATTAGATTATAACATCTTTACCGGGGTGGGGGTGCAATAATTATGGAGGGCAGTGTATGTTAACATCTTAACTCGACTTGCTCCTTTTCATCCTCTTCCTCTCTTCACATTCCTCTTGCTGAACTTCAGAAAGACGTTAAAAGTGTGTTCAATACAAAATCCATCAGTTCACATGTGATTTTTGACTTGGCATTACAGGCAACTTGACTTAATTTTGGACGATATGAATCCTTAGAAGCATGTAGTCATCAGTGCACAGAAAGTAAATACAAATAAAATCAATTTAATATGAATTATATATGCAAAAGTTAAGTAAAATCAGTGATAACTCTTTAGACTTCTAAGGGTTCAAATGCAAGAGGACAACAATAGTGCTGAATATACACCGGTCACTGTGGGCTGAATTGCCCCAGATCACTAATCAACAAGAGCACTAATATATTTCCACTTGAAACTCCCGCCTGTTTACGCTGTAAACTAAAATGTTTGGTTTACATAAAAAGGTGAGAAATTGTTAAGCAAATAAACTCCTCTTGTGTAAAATTCAGTAACTCTGTTGTAAAAGACTAACTCGGATGATCCAGTTCCATTCCCAGCGTACAGAGCAGCACTAGCTAAACTCTTTCAAACTGATGTCCCCAATCACACACGACACGATGGATTTTGTACAGAATGCTCCATTAATGTATCACCCGCTCCCTGCCTGCTGGTCTTCAGCTGGAGCACTTCAAAGAGAAAAGGAAAAAAGTTATCAATCACCAGATTCATGAAATTAAATCATGAGTAAATACCTGTATCTGCAGGGGAACAGCAACAGCTTCAGATTGATCAAGAAAGGGAGTGAATTTGCTGACTGTTGTTGGAAATATACAGTGCCTTTCAAGAGTCTTCACCCCTCCTGGCATTCTCTCCATTTTGTTACAACAACCTGAAATTTAAATGGATTTTCAATTTGATTTTAAGTGACGGACCTAGACTACAAATGACAGATTAATGAGGGAAGAAAATCGGTGTGTTTGCTTTGAAGCCCCACCTGCTACCTTTAAAAGCCACTTAATTACTTAAATAAGATCCTCTTGTAAACAATCTCAGTCTCACACTTCTGACTGCCCCCAGAGTCAATGCCTGGGCACCACCACCAAGGAAGTGACAGCATAAATACAGAAGAACTCTCCACACAGGTACAGATCAGGGTTGGGATTAGAGGGTGACACGGGAGTGAATCCCAGAAGAATGACTCCCATTCCCTCCCACTCCAGTGTTGTTGTTGTTTTTTTGGGCTAAAATCTGTCAGTTACGTTAAAAAAAATCCTGGTCCCGCCCACTTAAATTTACCGGTCCCGCCCACTCCCGCTTACATTTTTTCCAGTCCCGTCCCAATCCCATTTTTAAAAGTGATTTTGTTTCCCGTCCGGGATTCCCGAAAAAATGTCAGCCTCTAGTTGGGATATGAAGAGAAAAAAAATTTCACAAACCCTGAACATCCCAAGGAGCACCATTAAATCCATCAGTAGAAAACAATATGATTATGGCGCCATAGCAAACCTGCCAATAAAGGGCCGTCCACCAAATTTCTCTTTTCAGACCGGGAAAAGAGGGCATTATTAAGAGCAACAACCAAGAGGCCAAAGATGACCCTGAAGGAGCTGGCGGCTCTCCTGCAGAGAGGGCAGTGTCTGTCCATAGGACCACTATAAAGCCCACACTGCACAGAGCTGAGCTTCATTACGGACCACATTAACTTCTGTGTGGAAAACACTGCACCCACCAGGACTGTCCCCAACAACAAACCTTGGATTACTCTGGAAATAAAAGCTGTCCTCAAGCAGAAGAGGAGGGCCTTCAAATCAGGAGACAAGAAGGAGCTGAAAAGCCTGCTCAGGAATGGGAAGGACAATCACCTTCAGCAGAACAATTTTAGAGAAGTCTGGAGTGGCCTTAGAACCATCTCAGGCCACAAAGAACAAAACTCTGGGCCAGTGGCGAATGTGAGGTGGGCAAACAAACTGAATCACTTCTTTAACAGGTTTGATTCATCTTGGATACAGTCTTCTGCTGCAGGCACCACCACCCCATTCCACCCCATTCCACATCTGCAGAGTGGCCGCTGTGTCGTGTACCACGAGATACAAAGATTTAAATATTCTTTTTAAATTCCAGGTTGAAAGAGAATAAGATAAGAATAAGAGAGAATGCCAAAGGAGTGAATACTTTTGCAAGCTACTGTAACTAATCTGGCAGCATGTGCAGCTTCAGTCTCTTACACTGGTCCATATTTGACTTTGTAGCAAGCCACAATGTTCTTGCAGCGTCCAAAGTCCTTGCGCAGCTCAGCCACCTCTAGCCTCAGAGCTGTGTTCTCCCGCTCTAGAAATGCTGCTCGGACTGTGATCTGATTCTCCTTCAACCTCCGGGCATCCCGCGAACGTTTAGCTGCAAGGTTGTTCTTTTTCCTTCTTTGCCAGTATTTCGCATCCTGGGATAGTTTAACAAAATAATCAGCATTATCACTACATTTATTACAATATCTGTGCCTATTTCATTTTATATTCATCACCGGTTACTTGTTTTAACTGCTTAAAATGTACTATTCCGTTATTATTTGTATTAACTAGTATAAATAATAAAAGGTTCTAAGAGTGAGGCATGTGGGTCCACATTTGAGCCCTTGACAGTTCATTTGCTACCAAATGCCATGGTGATGTAAACTGCAACAATGTATCTTACCTTCTGGTCTTCAGGCACAAATATTTTCTTGGCTTTCTTGATCATGGGCTGTGGCTTGAGCTCCTCCTCAGAGAAGCGATGTTTGCGAGGGTCAAACAGTTCTCCTCCGGGAACGCTGGACAGGACAAGGTCAGTAGGATCTGGCTCAAAATTCACCTGGACCTGAATGTCCTCTGGGTTCACAGGTTCAGGGGTCAACCGGTCTTTGGTTATGCCTGATTTGTGAGATCAAAGTAAATTTGCACATTTTGGAAAACAGATGATCTGCTGAGGCGGAGTCTTACTTGCTATTTGGCAAATCACAAAGAACAACACTTATGGAAACAATGAATCATATTATTTCAATTCTTGTTCAACACAAACTGCTGCTAACACAATAGCTGTGTCCGAAAAGTGCACTTGTTCACTCGTTCACTACATAGTGTTTGCTATATAGGGGGTTAGCTAGTGAACAAGGGGAGGTTAGGTTTAGTTAATTTGGAACACTCGGGATGTTACGTTTTTACTAACTTATTTAAATGGTGCCGGATCTCGGCAATCTATCTCTGTAGCATAAACACACGCCTCGTCTCTGTAGTATAGACACAGCACGCACAGGGGGCGGGGTCTTGTGTGCGATCTGTGATACGCGATCCGGGCCGGTAGACGGGATTCCGCGCCGGTAGACGGGATTCCGCGCCGGCCCAAATTTCACATCAGCCCACCAGGCAAACGCCCAGTCCGCCGAGGTCAGTTTTGGGCCGTCCAGGTAATTTTGGCCTGGCACGGAATCCCGTCTGCCAGCTCGGATCGCGTCCCACACCCACCTCCGGACCGCAGCTCAAAATGCCCGAGACGATTTTTTGTCCCAGTCCGGCCCTGGATACAACTGTCCTCTGCGGAGAGAGAAAGAGAGAAAAAAGTGCAAGTGCGACCGAATCTCCTCCGTTTGAAGCCCCACTTCCCCCATCTCTCCTCCCTCCGTCTGTCCTCCCTCCGTCTGTCCTCCCTCCGACTTTTGCGGGATAACAGTACTGCAGTGTGTCCGAAATGTGCACTCGCTCACTATGTCGGGCACGGTAAAAGAAACCCGCAGTGCATGATGGTATATGTGTATTCCTGTAGTGTACAGTGTCTGGTTGTCGTGGTGATGTTGAAGAGCACTAACTAGTGGAGAAACTGACGGCTGGAATTTCAGACACCACTACAAAATGGCTGTCTCACTACATAGTGCCCTACATAGTGAACGAGTGCATTTTTCAGGCACAGCTACAATTAATAGCCATCTCAAAATGCTTGGAGGAGAACCCCAAGCAGCACATCTGTACGGACCTGTTTCGGCCTCTGCTGAGTCTGAGGCTGGTGTGGTGATGGTGGTGGTGGTGGTGGTGGTGATCACCTCTTCCTCACACTGGTCCAGTTGTATGACTGGGAGTAGTGCGACTGGGGCTGATGGGACTAGTTCTATGTTTGGGATGACAGCAGGCGGCTCCTCAAGTGTCTGCTTGGTGACGCTCTCGGCAACGACTTTCCTTTGAGCTTCTTCTGGAGAAGCAGGAATACCATTCTCCATCAAAAATTCCTCCAGATCCATGTACTCCAGGTGGAAAGTCTCACCATCGTAGGGAATAGTCTTCTCCCAGATAGCAGGGGTCAAGGCAGCTGATGGCCCAAGTCCACTGACCCCTCCTCTATTATCCACATCGTCTCCCGACAACTTCTCCTTCTCATTTTCTGAAATATCAGAATGCATTGAAATAAATCAGCACAAATGCTATTGAATTTCCAGACAAGAGTTTAGAAATGCTCAAGAAATGTTGCTCAGATTTACAGCAGAAATGCTGCATACATCTGATGCAAGTAAATTCAATGCATTTTCCATTCAACTACCAACGATTTCACTAAACTTTATAGAAAACTAACAAATCACTGGGAAACGTGCAACCACCACATTAGTTATGACGCCGGGCTATAAATGCTAAAATACTCAAAACGACCAAAATCTCGTCAACATTAATAATACAGCAACTTCACAGGAGAAGAGAATGGGTCACAGTCAACACAGACTGAAAGGTCGAACGAGTGAACTTCAGCGAAACTGTCCTGCGACTGTTCACCTCCGTCTGTACATTAAACACGTACTTTTGTTTGGTTTAAAACACATCAGATAACTCCCAGATGGATAAAGGCATTCTCACCGTTATCGCACGATAACCGATCGGGGGGCGGAGTTTCCAGGATTTTCTTTAATGCTACTGGAAACGCAGCCGTTGTCCCGGAGCCTTCGTCCCGGAGCCTTCGTCCACGCACCCCGTTACCGGCTCCCTCGACATTTTTCTGCCCTTCAGTGCGACAAAGCGCTATTTATTTAAACTGCAGTCACTTTATGGTTTATCTCTGATATAATAGTCCCTACCGCGCACTGCAGCATAAACACGACTCCTTCATCTGACCCGTCTCACCATGATGAAAGAGGCCTTTATATTCACAATAAACCCAGGCTTTATCTGTTCAGAAACACTGCGCGGACGCGGACGCGGCTCTCAGGCGCTGCAGAGAAATAAATACACCGTTTCCAAACACAAACTGCAGCGGGAGCCTCGCTGCTGCCATTGGCTGGTCAGAGTGTTACATATCAGTCTTATGGAAAGTTATGAAACTCCAAGATTCGAGAATTATTTACTGGTAATGCACTTTATCATCAACAAATTAAATTATAAAAAAGTACTGTCGAGTATGGAACTGTGCACAAGCGGCTGAGCCACAAATTATTTGTTGGATATTATTATTACTGTTTAGGTATCGCGTCATTGCAGTATTTTTGATGTTTTAACTCCTTGTGAATTCTGGAGAGGAGAAAAACTGTTCCGGGGTTTTTTGTGTGCATTTTTGCCCCCAAAGAAATAAACCACAAAGTGTCCAAAATAGATGTAAAGGTAAGATTAATGCATGCGGAACATTACCAGCACGGATTAGGAAGTGTTCAGGTAAGCTATAAAAATATGACGCGATTAAAACATTGGTGTCAAAATCCTTCTTTTGTCCCGCAGTGCTCTCGGGGGCAGTAAACTCGCTTTAAACAGCAAGAAGTTGAGGTTCGACAAGCTTTGGCTCCAGACATTTTCAGTGTATTTTATGCCAAAATGTCATTTTAAAAATGCCTAAATAAAAGACGGTTAATTTATACTGAACGCTGTACAGACCGGTATCAAAAGCGTTTAAAATGTAAAGAAACCTGTCTAGTCAGCCGTAGTCCACAATGAAGAAGTTCGGGGTGTCCCCCGCCGACCTTACCGTCGCCGTTAAAGCTGGGGACGGAGAAGGGGTGCTCCAGCAGGGCCTTGAGTATCTCCGGAATATCGGAAGACATCTCAAAAAACAACTCACTATAGCGCCAACCAGCCGAATTAAAGCAGGGCTTTCTTTCTAAAGGCAGAGTGTCTTCAGAGAAAACTTAACACGCGTTTAACAACTTTAACAGTCAAGTTTTGTTTTCCACACCAACGCTGTTACTTAACTAGACCCGCCTAAAAGGCCTTATTTCCATGGAGACAGAGAATGACCAATGAAAGCCTGTGGCGCCTCTTCGACGCCTGTGATTGGTTCTCGGAACTGTCCATATTTCATATGGCAGGCAATTGAACGAAGTTACCTAAGCAAACCGAATATATCTGTCACGTGTGTGAAAGGCGCCCTACACTCATTTTACCAAATTATGAACTACATATATAAAAATAGATCTCAACTGTAATCAACCACTGCTTTTTTTAACCAATCGAAGTTTTCAAACCACACAAAAATGGACATTTTGTATTACGATTTTGTTGCATGTAGGATGGTGGCATATTTAAATGATTTTAAATGAATTGTGCTGTAGTCCTGAATGCAGAAGCATGAAGATATTTCGTATTCCGCCTGAACACGATATTGGCGCTAACACGCCCAAAAATGAACCATCACCAGAGATGGGAAAGTGATACCGAAGCTTCGAAGCTTGTCTCAGTCCTGAATCGAAGTGATTCGAAACACAGTACTGTCACGTGACCAACAACGTTTGACTGTCGGTTTGACAACTTTGACTTTTTGGCACTGGACTATATTAATATATTGCATTAATATCGTTCACTGATTTTGGGTTGTAAGGGGAGAAATAGGTGAGTTTTTGGTGAGTTTAAACCAAATAAGCTACAAAGGTTTTAACAACCTGGAAAATATTCAATTTGTCGCCTTGCTTCTGTTAATATACCGTATAATTCCTCAAATGACTGATCAAGCAAACAATCCTAAAAAAAATTCTAAAAACACTGAACTAGATTATACAAAACTAAGACGTCAGGGTCAGAACCTCAAGATGTTTCTCTCATTTCTCTTTTGTTTTTAGTCGTGACATTTTACTCTTATCAGATTTTTATTGCGTTTAATGTGGAATGTATTTTGAAAGTGGTGGTGTGCTTGCATATTTTTTGTATGTTTTATAATTTTACCATGTATTCAATGCTGAAATGAGACTGAAGACACTACCAGAAGTACAACTAACAAATAATTTAAACGTATAATGTATGCATTAATTAGTATGAATGAACAACAGTAATAGATTAAAATTAACACTCAGTCTTTTCAGAACGTTTATTGATCACATGAGACTGAAACAGTAAGTTGATTTAGGTGTGCTCTTGAAAAGTTGCCTTGAATTCAGTTGGCCACCAGATGTCGCTGTTCTTGGTGGCACTTAAAGCCTCGAAGCTTTGAATCCTTTTTGGCACAAATAGAAGGAAAGTCTAAAAGCTTCACCTGCCCGTTCCTAACCATCTCCAAGGGTTGGGTCAATGTAAAGGTAGCGTTAAGGGACTCCACATTACTCTACAAGCTCATGCTTATAAACAAAATTATATCTGAATCACAGTTGAACAAGTCCTCTGCAGATTTGGAAACGGAGACATGGCTTTGATGCTAACAGGGCTAGCTAATCACTCTTTTCCCTTTAATTAATACTTTGTACAGGAATGTGAACACCAGTCTGTTTATAAAGAGCAATTCTGGAGTGTCATGTTTAACCAGAGTGCATAAAAAAACACATTTTCTAAAACAGTCTGTTTATTGTTAAACACTCAAGGTTTGGTCCACTGTGATCATTATTCACTTCCAACCAGGGAGCAAAAACGGAAAAGGAAAACAAATGTAAAAATACAGTACAAAAAGGCATTGTTCTTTCCTTTTCCCCCCAAAACCCTGATTTGTATCAGTTGTCTTAAGCAGTTGAAAAATAACTCCTTTTGACAGAAAACAGCATCTTAAACATCAATCCACTGTGAATGTGTGTTCTGTTGAAGTCTTTTCGGGGTGAATATGGAATCGTCATGTTATCTCCCGTTCAAGACGGAGGTTAGAGTATTACACACTAATCTTTCCTCGATGGTTTAATATATTGGGGAAGAGGTCAGAGTCTGAGAAAGCCTACAATGTTGCCGATTCACATTAAAATGAAGTAAACTCAAATAAAGTTGGGTGGGTTTGCTTTGACTAAATGATGCTCTCTCTAGCCCTTGACTAGTCAACAGGAAGAGACTCTGACCCTTTACAAACACTACTGCGATCAAGATGGGAAACTACACCTCTCGGCCTTTTCCTCTTGGCTTACAGACACTTTCTCTGATTGTCTACCTGTGACCAAGAAAGGAAACTGCTGAACCCCAAAATGCAACAATCCATAAGAAAAGTCGATGCACATCCAGAGGAGACTGCCAAGACAACTAAAGCTGCTAACAACCGAGAACATCAACCTCAGACTTCAGCAAACAGCCAGCAGAGCAAATCACAAAAACACATCCATCACCTTGCGTCTCTCTTCTTATCCAGATTATCTGTGTATATAATTAATATACTGGAGGAGGATTATACATGTTAGGTTGTTTATAACTGTATGTTTATATTGTATAAGGCGCTATGCAAACAAGTATGTATGCTTAGTATTTCCTCACAATACAGCTGACCAATACATGTGCTTGAGGGTTTCATCACGAAACAGTGAGGATCAAACAAAAATATCCGCTACAGGTAAATCCTAAAAAACCCAACTGCTCAACGTTTTCACTGGTTCAGCATCAATCCCTCTATAGGCAAGTATTAGAAGTGCAAAAGATGGCAGTATCACTAATTCAAACAGTGCCAATCATATGAACCGAGGATCCAACAATAATATTGTGGCAAACAATATTTTTCAGTTCAAATGTAACTCTTGTAAAACCTCAAGCACATGTATCTACACAGACTCCCACCTTAAACTGAAAAGGTCACCCAGCATACATAGACTATTCACTGTTAAGTTTTTATGTTCATACATGAATACATATATTTAAAGAAGGAGTTATACATCGCAGTTAACATATACGTATATCAATAGAATATAGGAGGATAGAAATAGTCATACTAGCAATCATTATAATAATAATAATAATAATAATAATAATAATAATAATAATAGTAGCAGTAGTAGTAGTAATAATACAATCCCTCAGTGAAGCATCCAGGTCATTTCAGAAAGTCCTTCATACTCGCTGAAATCCAGTTCACCTCTACATTCACACCCAAAGTCTGCTCCAAAATAATGCCTTGCCCTCTTTCCTACGCTCTCAATCACTAGGCGTTAATGCGCGCAACAGTACATTTATTCTAGTTATTTTTATCATCATGGCAGCTTGGGACCAAAACTTGACTTTTCTGGAATGACCCTCACAGAAGCCAAAGGAAAAAAAAACCCAAAACAATAAAACACCCCCCCCCCCCCCCTTACTAATCATCTAATCAGCAATAAAGGTCATATAGCATAGCTCCATAACAAGAGGTTCTATGTAATCAATACAATGTGTGGTTATATTTAATTAAGCTTAACTGCTAAGTTATCAATAATCATTAGTAGTATACCGATATAGTAAATATGTATGTATGTATACATTATGTCCACCAAGGATGTGGACACGGCTCTCTAAAAGTAGCCATGTATGCCATGAGGATTATATTATTGTAGGGGAATATAATTCTGCACTGGAACCGCAAGAGTTTAACTGCCTGCTTCCTTTCCTCGTCTGAAACTGACAGAAATAGGGAACTGTGGTGATTTCAGGACAATTTGAACTGTGAATAATTCAAAAAGGTGTTATTGTATACAGCCCTGTGAGTTCCAAACATTTTATATTAGCTTCCATAGCACAGGGTGCATGTGCTCAAATTAGACAGTCAAATTACTGACCCTCCTTAAACTGCTCAATAAATGCAAATCATTTTGTTTTAAAAGAATAACAATTTAGCTTTGACCTGTTTAAACCAGACTGGAACAGAGCAGCAGATTTACCATCAGCACATCGTGCAAATGGCTCTGCAGTGCCTTCCCTCCTCATTTCAAAGCACTGCCCATTTCACAGCTCTCTCAGTGCAAATTTTAAAGGAAGTATTTGCACAGAAGACCTGAAAGTGAAGTAAACCTACAAGCTAGTTCATAAGTATTAAAGAGACCGCCAGAGAGAAAGGGGTGGAATTTGAAGTTATTTCATATCTGCCAATGTGCCTCAAATACATTTCCATGGCCTTTTGCTGTCTATACATTCATTTTTATTTGTTCTGCCAATATGGCAGGTATACAGAGTGAAGCACCACTCATCAAATCAAAGGCAAATCAAAAGAACAGGTCATTTTTTCTACTTTCTGATATGGTGCATCATAATGAATTTTGCTTTTGCCTGAGCATTAGTCTTACCAGCATGTGAACAGGGGATAGGAACTCCTTGGCTTAAATCGACTCAAACACAAAATAGATATTTAAACTACAGAGGCTAACGAATGGTGTGTACTTCCACATAAAGAACAAGATTGCAGAAATGTTAGTGAATAATTGCATTCGGACATAAATGAGAACGCATGTATGTACATGTGTGTTCACACCACCATTAGTCCTGTGGTCCTCCGCATGAGGACGCCGTGCCTCTACAAGCTGCACCGAAAGGAACAAGGGCATACAAACTGATATCCGGAGGTTGGTCACATAGTGTTGCAGGAAGCATCATCCATGCCATCCAGCCACGTGGCCTGTTCCACATACTTTGAGCAAGATCACAGATCTCCATTTCCAGATAATGGCCGTCCAGCCTGTTAATCAAAGTCCAGCATTTTGTCAGAATGTCAGAAATCACATAAGCAGCTCCATTTGACAATACTTAATAGATCGATGCTTTCATATATATATTCATACACACACACACAGTAATGTTCTGAGAACATTTCCATATAAAATATAACTATAAATATAGAAAGTGTCTCTTGAAATGGTAA
Source organism: Brachypetersius gabonensis (assembly GCA_037577145.1). Taxonomy (NCBI): domain Eukaryota; kingdom Metazoa; phylum Chordata; class Actinopteri; order Characiformes; family Alestidae; genus Brachypetersius; species Brachypetersius gabonensis. The sequence continues at coordinate 11,585 of JBBJLR010040846.1, forward strand.
AACACTGCTGTACTTAGAGGCCTGCTGCAGCATGACTGCTCCGTGTCTTGTTCTCATATTTTAGTGTTTTAAACGTTTTTCCCCCCAATTTTCAAGTTATCTCAGTTTTTTTTTAGTCTTATTAGCAAGCAGTAATTACTAATAGGTAGACAGAGTTATTTCAACCTTTCTTTTGTGTACGAGTCTGGATGTGGCCGTGCACTGATTTATATTTATTACTGTTTATCAGGGAAACACCAAATTTTCGGCCACCACAACGTGTCCGAAACGTGACTGAAGCAATCAAATCCACCCCAAACCAACCAGTCGGCAGTGGTGGGCGTCCCTCTCTCCCGGCGCTGCTGACCGCTAAACTGAACTGAGAAACAAACTAATCACTCGAGGAGTTAAAGGGGCGTGTCGCGATTCTGCCTTCTCACACCGCGACACAGGTTTGCGGATCAGAGTGTCGGTTTCATATCGCATATCGTTACAGCCCCAATTAATAAATAAATAAAAAAAAATATATATATATATATATATATATATATAGAGAGAGAGAGAGAGAGAGAGAGAGAGAGAGAGAGAGAGAGAGAGAG
>JBBJLR010040865.1:0-12160 GCA_037577145.1 Brachypetersius gabonensis
CTATCGGCATCAGATGAATACTCCCTAGATCAGCTTATTAACGCTATTGAAAAAGTGTTACAGAGCAATGAAAAAATTATGACAGATAATACTCTAGAGATCGTTGTATCAATTATCAGGGGACGCTCCGGTGGGGCCCGTAGAAAGCTGATTAACACAGCTCATGATCAGGTAATTCGTAAAAATAGAATGAATTTATTCTGCCCCGTTAATGCATCCGACAAGCTATGTTTCGCATACTGTCTAGCTCACTACCTCAACCCTGAGTACACTCTGGCTGAATTAGAGAAATGCGCGCTCGATATACAAACTAGAGCAGGGTTCAGTGTGTCACATGCGGTGGGATTAAATGACATTTCGACATTTGAGAATTTATTAAATGTTAAAATAGTTGTATTCTACAGATCAGACACAGGTGGCCTGATGAAGTACCACACCAGTCTATCACCACAGACTAGTACTGTGTTTCTATACATTCATGACGCACATTACTACGGTATAACTAATCTGAAGGCGTTCTTAGGATACGCTTACGTATGTCAGTTTTGCTACAAGGGGTACACCTGTCACAGAAACCATCATTGTGAATTTGTATGCGACGTGTGTAATCACCCCGACTGTTATAAGTACCCGGGTGTGTCTAGATATTGCACCAATTGTTCCAGATATTGTAAATCAGATTACTGTTTTGAAAAACATAAACAGCCTGTCATAACCGGTCATGATATTAGAACACCAGCACAGTGTGACGTTACTAAATACTGCAAAGAGTGCAACAGACGCTACTACATCAGTCAAAATAGGCCTGTACAGCACAAGTGTGTAATAGGCAGATGTGTGCATTGTGGTGAGGTACTAACGCCAGACAACAAACACGCGTGTTACATTCAGCCTAAAAAAACGAAAAAAATTGACTCAAAATATATATTCTATGATTTCGAGACCCGGTTTGAGGACGGAAGGCATAGTGCTAATTTTGTTTGTGCCATAACATTTGATGGTGAGGAATTTACAGCAGAAGGTGGTGATTGTGTGCACAGACTGTTCAGTAAGTTTCGAAATGAGAAATATGCTGGTTACACATGGATCGCCCACAATGCCGCCGGTTTTGACAACTATATTCTGCTTGATCATTTTTCCAGAATCGGTGTAACGCCTAAAATCACCATGACGGGTTGTCGCATAATATTCATGTACGACCATGCATTTAAACAGCGGTACATAGACAGCTACTCCTTTATACCCATGCGTTTAGCCAAAACAACACAGGCGCTAAATCTGACAACTTGTGATAAGGGTTACTTTCCTCATAAGTTTAACATACGTCAGAATGACAATTACTGCGGCCCCTACCCTGACAAATCTTATTACGGATATCATTACATGTCCGATAAAGATAGATCAGCGTTTGATGAGTGGTACGCAGTGGCTGCCCAAGGTACTTTCGACTTTAAAAAGGAGCTTTTTAAATACGGTCGAAATGACGTTGTTCTGCTTAGGGAGGCCTGTATAAAATACCGTGAAGAGTTTATCACATGTACAGAATTAGACCCGTTTGGCCAGACTACTTTGGCATCATGTTGCATGGCAGTGTACAAGGCCCATTATCTCCCCAGAGATACGTTAGCTCTGACACATAATAATGCGTATGTTAACCAACACAAAGCGTACTCGAACATATCCATCGAATGGTTAGAATATGTTAGGAGCGAAAGAAACGTACATGTGCAGCATGCGTTAACAGACGGTGAAGTCATGATCGGTAAATATTACCTCGACGGGTATTATGAACAAGATGGTGACAAAATCGGTTTAGAATTTAACGGCTGTATGCACCACGGTCACACGTGTCGTTATAACCCAAACCACACGCACCCGTTGTCAAAGACGCCTTATAGTGTTTTAAGAAGACGTTTTGATGACAAAGTGGAGACTCTAACAAAATGTTATGGGTTAAAAATTGAAATCATGTGGGAGTGCGAGTGGCTACATGACAAGAAAACCAAACCATCAGTCATGGCATTCATGGACACATACAGACACCCTGAGCGTTTAAAACCAAGAGACAGTCTCTTTGGTGGTAGAACAAATGCTTACAATTTGTACTACAAAGCTAAAGACGGTGAAAAGATTAGGTATGTAGATTTCACCAGTCTATACCCATTCTGTCAGGCTAGTAAAAGCTACCCAATAGGTCACCCACAGATCATTCTCAAGGATTTCGGTCCTGTCTGTGATTACTACGGCTTGATTAAAGCCACTGTGTACCCACCACGTGGGTTATTACATCCAGTTCTACCGTTAAGATGTAACGGAAAACTGACGTTTCCGCTCTGTAGAACGTGTGTGGAACAGGAGAATCAGACCACACCATGTAATCACAGTGATGTAGAGCGCGCCCTTTCAGGCTGCTGGGTCAGCATTGAACTGTCCAAAGCTGTCGATTTGGGTTATCGTGTGGCGTGTATTGACGAAGTGTGGCATTTCCCCCAAAGATCAGACACGTTGTTTTCAGATTATGTGAAAACATTTCTACAACACAAACAAGAGGCGAGCGGGTACCCCACGCATGTTGTGTCTGAGGATGATAAAAGGGAGTACATAGATAAGTATTATGAGAAGGAGGGCATCAAATTGAATCCTGAACGCATCTCCATGAATCAGGCGAAACGTAGCATTAATAAACTGCTCCTTAACTCACTCTGGGGGCGTTTTTCAATGCGTGAGAATCTCCCCACCACAGAGATGCTGAAAGATCCTGAACAGTTTACCAGGTATATTTTTGATCAGGAATATGAGATCACACACTTTTCATTTGTCTCAGAGGATGTGGCTATGGTACAGTGGCGTTTTGCTGATGGCTGTGTGGGTCAGACTGCTGACATAAATGTGTTTCTAGGGGCGTTCACAACAGCTCACGCCAGGTTAGAATTATATGACGTCATGAGTAGATTAGGTGACAGATTGCTTTACAGTGACACAGACAGCCTAATTTTTGTGACGAGAGATGGTGACTGGGAACCACCTCTCGGTCCGTATTTAGGAGACCTCACCGATGAGATAGGTAGCGGCGACTATATCACAGAGTTTTGCTCAGGCGGGCCAAAAACATATGGTTATCGTACGGCTGCGGGTAAAACATGTATGAAAGCCAAGGGGATCACCCTGAATGCTGAAAACGCTAAAGTGATCAGATTAGACACACTGATTGACCTTGTCGATCACCACGTGATACACAGAGGTAGCGAGCGATACATTCTTGCACAAACCGATAACATTGTTCGCGATAAAAAACATCTCTCTCTGAAAAACAAAACAGTCGATAAGCGCTTCAGAGTCGTGTACAACAAACGTGTGCTACTCCCTGATTTTTCAACGCTACCGTACGGATACTGATCATCTGATTTAATACGCATATTTGATATGGAATCCAGAGATGTTTCAGGTTTCGATTTCAGACTACAACACCCGTTCTCGTGTGTAATAAGCGGTCCATCCAATTCTGGAAAAACTTTTTTTGTAAAGATGCTGATCGCTAATGCTGATACTGTAATTAGTAACCACATAGACAATATTGTTTACATATACGATTGCTGGCAACCTCTTTATGATGAGTTGTTAAAACTAAGGGATATTAGATTCATTCAAGGTATTCCAGGGGCTCTGGATGATGATGAACTACTTCCTGTAAACAAAAACAATTTATTAATTATAGATGATGTTATGAAAGATGCTAGCAGTAATGTACAGATAGAGAAAGTGTTTACACAATACGTGCATCACCGTAACCTGAGCGCGTTATATTTGGTACAAAATTTATTTACCCAGGGCAAATCTAGTCGGACGATTAGCTTAAACACAAATTATTTAATTATTTTTAAGAACCCCAGAGACAGCGGTCAAATCGGCGTGTTGGGAAGGCAAATGTATCCTGGTAACATAAAATATTTTCTGGAATGTTTTAAAAACGCCACACAGAACCCCTATGGATACCTTTTAATTGATTATAAAGCTAAAACCCCTGACATGTTTAGACTCAGAACAGACCTGCTTTCAGAGTATCCGGTTGTATATCTCCAGAAAAGGGTAGTGAATACATAACACAGCCATGTCAGAGAGGATTCGGAGAAACCTGTCGCTTCTGAAGCGTATACTTAAAGTTAAGCCGGTACAGAGACGTCTCATTTTACAATCAGCGTCGGATGAGTTAATTCTGTCGTTGTGTGAAATAGCATACAATGTGCTTCACGGTGTTATACCACTATCTACTCATCAATATAAAAAACTAAAAAAGAAAAAAAGTTGTATAAAACTAATTGCTGATAAAAAGACTGGTATACCTAAAAAAAGACTGGTGCTTAACCAGAAGGGCGGATTCCTTCTACCTCTCTTAAGCGTAGCCGTGCCGTTTATAACAAGTCTGATAACCTCGCGACGGAGCTAGAACAATATGGAGTATGCTGAAAAAATGTTTTTAGTACCACAGCGTCAGCTGGATAGGTTGAAGAATGAAGACACCCCCATGCCTATAAGACGGTCTGTTGAAAATGAGCTGGACACATCTATGAAAAATATTCTGAGTAGAACCGATTTAGACCAACATGAGAAAGTCAAACGGTATACAGCGTTGTTACAGAGGTATTTATCATTGGTGAGACAAGGCGACAATGAAACAAACACGTTGACATTACGTATGCCTGAGGCTTCCGTGAACGACCACGATGTAGCGATGCGCGGTGTTGATGATGGTGAAAAAATGGTTAAAGGCTCTGATACCAATAAAATGGTTAAAGAGGTTTTAAATAATATGCCGATGAGAAGTAAAAAGAATGTGCAATACATACTAGAAAAGATGGTTGAATCGTCGGGTGTGGCATCATGGAGTGAAACTGGTGAATTCATATTTAACGGCACAACCATACCTGGTACACATATCTTTGATTTGTTAAAAAGTGTTACAGCACCGCATACTGTGAAGCGTCGTGGTAGGCCTATAGGATGGCATGAATTTCTGAACGCTGTAGCCACCCTGAACATACCTCTATCAACAGTACCAAACAGGTCTGTTAAAGAGGAAATTAAAGCTTTTAAAAACCCTGGCTCTGCAGGTTATAAAACACCAGTCAGGACCCCTGCAGACTTGGGTGCTACCCCTGTAAAAACCACCCCTGTCAGGGGTTCAGAACGGGCACTATTTCCGACACCACAATTGGATGCCTCACAGTGGCTTAATTTTTCTTAAAAAGATTGTTCAAACACCGTTACAGTATCTTGTGTGTTAACCATTATACACTAATAGGTTGTCTATGTACTCTGTAACTACGTGGATGCGTGTCTTGTTTTTATTTTTCTATTTTTATTTTACCCATTGTATGTTTTTCTACGACGGTGTAAATGATGTTGCTCTGTTTGCTACGAAATTTGTAAATGTGTGTGTGTGCGACATGATCGATTGTGAATAAATAGCCACAATACAGTACTGTTCAGATTCTGTTCTCATTTATTAAAACATTGTGGTACATTATTCAATCTTTATAAAAAGGGGTACAGTGTTGTACACATTGAACACTACAAAACATGTTTTTGTTACACACGTATGTTTGTAATTTCTTTACAAATAATGATACTAGTTTGTCGTTATTAACAGGGTTATCGGTGTATTTACACATCACTTTATCGTAGGATAAACCTGTCGACATATGATATAGAAAAAAAATACAATGTTCACCACAGGTACTAGCCAGAAAATCCTGTACCTGCTTAGTCGAAAATTCTACGCTAATGCAATTCGTTCTTAAAAACTTGTAAATAGCTACTGGGAATATTTTACTGTTAGGTTTGTTACCGAAACTATCGAAAAAACACCCGGTACGTTCATCATTTATGTAAACGGCAAGCCAGTGCTCGCCAGGTAGGTCTGAGGTGTGTGTATTAATTATCACACATGTTGGTAGCTCTTGCACATAATGTTTAGGTAATTGATCGCATGCTAAAACACCTAGAAAATGTGTGTTTACTGAAATATTTTCCATAACGCTATTCAGTTCGACAGTGTTCATGTTCTCAGTAGTAATCCAGCAAAACCTGTCTACGATTGGACACTTCGATTATACTGTCAAATATAGCGTAAACTATCAGATTAATCGTATTCGGAAGCGGTTGTCTGAAACGGGCTTCCAACCTGATGTTGCCCGATTTAATCAGTGACAGGTGCTGTCCACACTCTTCGTCAGGGGATAGATTGAATGCATAAAGTGTGTAACCGTTCAAAAAATCCTCTCTGTTAATAGCCAGCGGTCTATTTTTCAAATGTCTACCGGTAGATTGTACTAGTTGGTAGAACTCGCGCACTGCTGACCCCTCCAGGTATCGTGGTTGTAAGGGTTTGGCAGGGAATTGCTGTCCGTCCACATATACCGCTAGGAATTCCAAGTCGTAATGTTTAAATGCGAACGGGTTCTTATTATATACACCGGTAAATGCATCATTATCCACCATACCTATTACAATAGATTTCGGTAGTGGGCCTAGAAACAAATTTTCCTGATTCGAGACTCGTGTCCCTGCGGGTATCGAGAAATTTTTTAGATACACTCTGTCGATAGGGTATTTAGCAGTCGCGGACATCAAAGCCTGAGCATGTGCTAGTCTGACGGCTGGTGAAACGGTTACTTTTTTAACGAATAAAGACGCCGCCATAATACGTACTTTATAATGTACAGCATCATTACGTATCAAACAAAATTCATCCTTTGTGCGTGTAAATCTGATTTTAACATCGACCCCGTTCAACATCAACTTTTCTTGAAAAAAAATATCACTATGTATTGGTGACAATAGTTCTATCACGTTGCTTGCGTCAGAAAACGCGGCCCGTTTTTGAAGACCTTGGTTATTACCGGCTGGGTCAGTTGCATCCATATGCCCCGCTGTGTCCTTATAAAAAAGTCCTGCTGAAAACACTGATTGCAGGGTGTCGCTGTCATAGTTGATCAGACACTCTATAACGCTGCGATATGGGTAAGTATTTGAGCTTTGCGCAATCAGACGGTCCCCCAGAGATACATCTACTTGTGAAAAAATGGTAGCTCCGGGGTAATTTATCAAACCCACTGGGGCTCCGGCAGGAATATCAGTACCGTCCGGGTTTGTAATCTTAATCCGTGTAAACAAAAGTGTGTTGTTTAAATCTATATAATCATCCCCGTTGCCTGCGATGAAAAACTCCAAAGGTGCCGCATCAGATAGTGCTGAAATAGGCGGTACCTCAACATACGTATTTTTTTCTATAGACGTCTGTGTCATCGGTACAGTAAACAAATCCAGCTCTGATTTGACGCATTCTTCGGACAACCCATGAAGCAATGCCATGTTTAGAAAATCGTATTACAATTTCTTTTTGCCCGAGGACCCTTGCGATGTTTACTCTGCGTCCTCCTTTTTGACACTGCCCGTTTCTTATTATTCACGCCCTTTTTCACACGGGATGTACGTCTCACGCCTGGGGGTCTTTTCACAGGTCTACGCTGCATCACTAGCATCCCTGCACCGTCCTGCCCCTGATTTTCAGCTCTGGGGCGGATCACATTACTGACTACATCAGTTACAATGTTTCTAGCGGCTGACTTTAGATGGGGTTTTGCAATGTTGAAGCCTTTTTTCAATAAAGGCATAGCCATGCGGAAAAGCCCCCTAAATAATCCTCCGAGCCCTGCACCGTACATGGTCTGGCCACCAACATATCCGGGGAGCATCCCTCCGGCTTGATTTTGATAATACGCCACATAACGATGTGGATCTGCGTATGGATTAAACTGTTTCATCGTTTTAAAAAGGCCTTTTCTGTTTCGCAGGTCTGAAATGGAGTTTTGCTACAACCTTGCCGTACTTAAAAGGTATATACTTGTTCTGATCAGTCTTCACTTCGATAGCTATATCACTAATCTGAGCCTTGGACACACGCACGTAGTGCGCCGTGTCGTATTTAACTGTGACTACATCTTTGTGTTTTCCTGTTATATGTACACATCGTAGTAGAGGTACGAAATAGTCCCCGACAAATTGGTAATCTATTATGTCACTATAAACAAACAGGGAATACTCTCCCCCATACAGATCGACGGGGTGCGGGGCGTATGTTTTACCATGGGTCCTCTGTACCAGCGCAGTGTCGTATACGGCTCCGTCAATAAACCCTAAAATGGTGCTGAGTTTACCACAGAACGTTAGGGTTGTATCAGCCGTGGTTTCTACGTAAATTGTATTCACCGTCTCGTCATATCCAAGTCTTACGCCACCCGCTATGTATTTGATGATAGTTTCATGATATGCATCCCTTATACCCGGTCCATGGGGGGTTTCCATCTGTTTATTGATTTCATTGAGTATTGCTTGAATAGATGGGTAATAGCCGCCACGTATCTTGATATATACCGTTCCTTGTGACTGAGTATCTGTGACTTTAATCACACCGTCCTTGTCGCCAAATGTATCCCAAGATCTAGGATACTGGAATTCGATTAGACCGACTTCCCACGGACCCTTCAGTATTAGAGACCTTGCTAACTTAGTTCTGTAATTAGATATCTCATTGTCAGGGTATACACTCTGAGATGAATCGCACGGGAGTGTTATGTAAAACGCCTCGTCGGTCATGATGACGCGGTGAATGACGCGAACGGTCCCCTGTCTTCTGTTTTAAAACACTAAATGTCGACCACGTTTTTTTCAGGGACCCAGCTGTTAAATTTTGAGGGCCATCCTAACCATTTCAGTAGAACCATATGTCTTCCCCCAACCTTCTTTCTGTCTAAAATCTTTTCCACTTTAAATGTTTTACCCCTATCGATTGTGATTTTCTGCAGTTCTTGTTCATAAAATGAACCTTCTATTACATCCCCATCATAATCTTTCAACTTGTAGACTGGTGGTGTCCGGGGTATACATTCAGATATGGTAAAAAATTCGTGTGTGAAGTTTTGTTCATAACCCTTTGTGAATGCTCCTCTCACTCTAGACACTCTAACAATGTCACCTATTTTGTATTTAAACACAACATTTTTATCTCTTACTTTGTCCGTGCCATACAGTGTATTAAATACAGTGTTTTCATTTTCTTTTGACACATCCACAGGTTTCATTTTGATACTCCGATGATAACTGTTGTTGTAGGATGTTATTAAATCAGGTAATACATCCATATAGCGTTTGGAATTAACGGCCGTTAGATACCTCCACATTCTAGACTTAATAGTCCTGTTGAATCGCTCGACCACACTGGCTTTTAGCTCACTCCCGGTGGCAAAATGGTGAATACCATGTTTAGACAACATGTTCTGAAAGTTTTTGTTGAAAAATTCTTTCCCGCGGTCGGTTTGTAGCTTTTGGGGTATACGTCCTTCTTTTAAAATGCTTTCAAATGCCTTAGATACCTCGGGTCCTGACTTGTTTTTCAAAATACGTGCCCACGCGTATTTGCTGAAAACGTCTATACACGTCAACATATATTTAAAATTTTCATTTTCCTTTGAGTACATACTCATGTCGACCAGATCTGCTTGGAACTGCTTATCTATACCGTAAACCAACACTCTGTTTCTCTTATAGTTAACACGTACAGCCTTGTGAAGCGTGTAGGCATCCTCCCCTGATAACCATTCGCACACCTGTTTGTCTGACAAACATGTACTATGGTCTTTTAACAAAGCTTTTTTTAGCCTTGTTTTACCACCAAATGAACCCTCATTAGAGGGTGTGTAGTAAGCGGTTTTTAGAACGTCTGTCATGATAGAGGTCATAGTAATAATGATGTGAGACTTCAGGTTTCAGCAGAGTTAAACTATTTATTTGAGCAAACAAAAGAAGAGCATACATAATGAGTAAACGTTCAGTATGTGACAATACAATACAGCCTAGAAAAAAATGTTCTCAGGGTTTAAACTATCAATGGTTCAACATGATGATTCTTTCAAGCAAAATAGTTCCATCGCTTGAGAAATAATGTCGGCACACTTAGGGTCTACAGTAAGCCTATAAACATGCTCCAGTCTATCTTTTATAATACACACGTCTTGTTCATTTTCGAGTTGGTAGACGAATGCCTCAGTGATACCGAGAGTTTTTTGAGGATGGTGTTCCAGACCATACGCATCCAACACGTATGCAATGGCATGTTGACTGTTGTCTTGGTACAGTTTCTTTTTAATAGCATGAATGTTATTGTTGTAAAACAACATGAGCTCTTCAACGCTACGTGTAAAATCCAGACGGTTGGGAGCATCCACGCAATCATGACGCGATTCCTCGATTATTTCTTTATACATGTGCCGGATCAATGCTGAGACACAACCATATACAATCCTCATAACAGACGGTGGTAGACAGCCGTGCACATTCTCACAGTCTGGTGGTGACATAGGAGAATCCGTAGCATCATTCTGTTCAACAGAGGTTTTATCTTGCATGTTCACATCGTCGTTTCCTTTTTTCCAGACAAATTTTTCCATCGCTTGAGAAATAACTTCGGCATACCCAGGCACGGCATTGAGTAGCTCGATTTTACACAGCTTATGTTTCATATCATACTTGACTTGTTCGTCTTCAAGTTGGTAGACGATTGACTCCATAACACCGAGAGTCTTTTGAGGATGGTTTTCCAGACCGCATGCGTTCAAGACATGTGCTACAGCCTGCTGTGGACCGTCTTGGAAAAACTTCTTTTTAATTTCCTCAAAGTGGACGCTGTAAAACCATTCTTCAGGATTATAGAGACATGAATGCTGCCGCTGGCTGGGGTGGTCCACTTCACATCCGTAACAAGTTTCCCTGAGCTTTTCATCAATGAAATGTTGCAGCATGACCGAGACACAACCGTGTATAATTCTCATACCACGCTGCGGTATACATCCATCCATATCCTTGGTGCGTGGCAAAAGATAAGGATTAGCATATGCATCAATATCATCATCATCGATGTGGAATAAGCTCAATGGCCTGAACATATCACACAGCATGTCCACATCATCGCGCGCTTCAGCCATGGCTACTTCGTCCACCAGAAGGTCCTTTGGTAGGCTGGTCATGATGGATCGCTGGCGTTGTGCAGATTTTCCGAGCAGTTCTTGAAACACGGTCCAGGGTTTGTCACAGAGTGCCTGAAAAAAGTGCCATCTTGTTTTAAAGACCGGGTGACGCCACCCCAGAGGTGTGACTCCGCCCATGCTGACCTACTGTGTCCGGAAAAAGGTTGACACGTATGCCATCGAACTTGTGTTGAAGCGGTAGTTGTTCAAACATTATGTCAATCCTCGGGAATATTAGGCTTAACATATGAATATCATCCCATGAATAGCTAACATTTGTATGTTTTACAAGTTCGTCTTGATCAACAGATGGTTTGTTTAGAAGTTGTCGTAACTCCGGCCCACCACTACATATGGTTAGGGTGGCTTTAAAAGTTTCCAAAAAATTGTAATGAAGAAAGTAGCATTTTCCTGTTATACCACTATCCCACACAATGCGGTAGTTCGTATAACCACCGCTTTGTAAAAACTCATCCCAGATACACACCCTGAATCTTCTCCAATCTTCAGCGCAGAAGGATATCTGTCCAGTCACGTTTGGAGGCCCTTCACGAGGGAGTCTAACATTGAGAAATCTTGCACAACGCTCCTTTTTGTCGAAAATATATTCGCATATAGCACCGTTGGTGCTAGGCCATCGCACCTGAGCATAATCTTTAAGACATCCTACTTTCCTGACAGGTCCTGGTCTTTTCAGCGCGCCGCATAATTCAGGGTTAACATAATCCGACATCGTTGGCGTACGCACGAGACAATCCACACGCTCCATCGTCTTAGATAGACCGGTTAATGTCTCAAACGCTGTTTGAAATATATATATCAATTAACCATGTGAGCGTTATAGAATAGACCTATGTCACTGACCATTTGGGAACACCCCACCCTGGGGCGGCGAGACCGGTAGTCATAAATCAGGTACCATGTCTGGCACACATCTGACAGCTGACATGTCATAAATCTTAGGGGTCATAAATCATTTTTGACATAAAGTATATACTATAACTGCTCAAGTGACTTCAGCAGATCCCTCATCTCCTGATCACCAAACCCAAATGGTGCATGATCACATTTGGAGTCCA
>JBBJLR010040876.1:0-12159 GCA_037577145.1 Brachypetersius gabonensis
TGCAGTTGTGTTAACATTAACACCTCAGTGTGTGGTTTTATCTACAGCTGTTATCAGGGTCTGCTCGTCTGGTGCAGATGCAAAGAAACTGCGAGGGCTGTGGGCTTCACAGTTCATTTTTAGTACATATCATGGTGCTGTGCTGTATTGTATGCTGTAGTAAATGTTTTATTAATGGTCAGCTTAAACTTATATTTGACAGCTTATGTATTATTTAAGATCCAAACCTTAATAAGAAATTCCAATGATTTTCAAAAATGTCTGCATAAATATATCATTAAGGTGAAAACAAAGCAATGCAGCTTAAATCAAGTCAAAGTCAAAGTCAATGGGTTTGTGGTTTAATGGTTCGTTGTAGAGAAACTAACCAACTTTCTGTACAGTGGTGGTGACTCGAATGAGGGCTGTAATGCCTGTAATGAAATACAGTTTATTTTACAAAATGACTAGTAAACCTATACATGTGTCCTGAGGTTTTATGTTGATAAAGGTTAAATAATGGTCTTAATAAATCTGAATAAATCTGAATAAATATGCTGCACACCTAACGCCTCTGCTGCTAGAATGCAGTATCTGTCGTTTTCTGTCAGTTGACAATTGCATTAAATGTTGCCCTTGTGTTTTCCTTGCACACAAAATGTTTTCAGGTGAAATGTCAGAATGAGCCTAAAATGCACTATAACCTTTTTACACAACTTGCTATTCTCTTATAAGGAGCCTGATGGCAAGTGTTTGATCCATGAATCGACCAATAAATGTCCTGGTTCATTCAGAATTAGTATTTAAACAGTGTTCCTCATCATGCCCCCACCTCACAATGGCGAGGGTTCAAACAGGATGCACTCAGACGGAAGTGGTCACTGAGCTTAGAATGTCGCAGAGTATTATCTGCAAGTTGCAACAGAGATACGAAGAGGAGACACAGAAAGGCATAGAAATGGACGTCCTTTGGCCACATCCCACACTGATGATCGCTTCATTGTGAACCATGCCCTGGCAACGATGTAGTCGTCAAGGGGAGCGCTATGCATCAGCCACTCGTCACCGGACGAACCTTTGTTGGTGGTGGTATTACAGAGTGGACAGGTGTGTCTAGTCAATACAGAACTTCCCTAAACTTTGTGAATGGTACAGTGACAGGCCCAAACTACCGGAGTAACATCATTAATCCAGTCATTGGGCCCCTGCATGAACAACACAGGCCTAATTTTATCTTCATGGATGACAATGCTCCAGCGTATCGAGGTCGCATCATTAGGGAACGGCTGCTGGAGACTTGGCTACCTAGAATGGAGAGGCCAGCACTTTCTCCAAACCTGAATTCTATAGAAAACATACGGGATCAGCTGAGTCTCCATGTAGAAGCCCGTAACTCTGTAACCCAGAACCTCAATGACCTGAGGGCTGCACTTCCAGAAGAGTGGGATGCCGCGCCTCAGCAGCCAATAAGTCGACTTGTGAACAGCATGAGACCTTGTTGTCAAACTGTAATTGAAGAGCACATTTCCAAACCTTCCAAAAATTTTTTAGGTAACACTACTATTGGCCTATTTTTACACTACCTCTTTATGTGCAATAGTATAACTGATCAAAACTCACCTAGTCCTTGCATAACACACGGTACAAGATAAGGAGAATTTCCAAAACTCTCGTACACTCGCCAGTGGTACTTACAACTTCCAAATATCCCTAACTTTTAGTGAGTAGTGTATATTGTTGTATCATATAGTTTTTGTTTCTATTTTCTCCTCTGTCTTTTTTGCTGTTGCTGGGACTAATCTTATTTTCAATTATTCACCCTTCCTCTACCTTATTTATCGAAGTCATGTCATGGTACTGTGCTGTATTGTATGCTGTAGTAGATGTTTTATTAATGGTCAACTTGTCTTAAACTTATATTTGACAGCTTATGTATTATTTAAGGTCCAAACCTTAATAAGAAATTCCAATGATTTTCAAAAATGTCTGCATAAATATATCATTAAAGTGAAAACAAAGCCATGCAGTTTAAATCAAGTCAAAGTCAAGGTCAATGGGTTTGTGGTTTAATGGTTTGTTGTAGAGAAACTAACCAACTTTCTGTACAGTGGTGGTGACTAGAATGAGGGCTGTAATGCCTGTAATGAAATATAGTTTATTTTACAAAATGACTAGTAAACCTATACATGTGTCCTGAGGTTTCATGTTCATAAAGGTTAAATAATGGTCTCAATAAATCTGAATAAATCTGAATAAATATGCTGCACACCTAACACCTCTGCTGCTAGAATGCAGTATCTGTCGTTTTCTGTCAGTTGACAATTGCATTAAATGTTGTCCTTGTGTTTTCCTTGCACACTCTCTTTGCACTGAGTGTAGTCCTGTCCTACCTGCATTTATGTAGTCTTGTTTTGTTTCTGTTTTTGTTCTCGTGTCAAAGGAAAACTCACCATATGCTATATACATATAAAAAAAACCTCAGGTGGTTATTTTAAGACACTTATTTTAACAACCTATTGATTCGTATCTTCTTTAGCTATTCGAATGTTTATTTGCTGGTGTACTTTGGATCAATGTCCAATTTCAGGCCCAGTCTAAGCTGCTGGAGACCTGTCTTAAAAACTACTGGTAGAAAGTCAGGGGAGTTCCTCATTGTCTCAGTAACCGCATTTCCTGTGGAAAACATGCTTAATCCCCCCAAAGAACTGCCATGTTTGACAGTTGGTATGTTGTGTTTGTGGTCACATGTCGTGTTTGGTTTTCTGTGCACGATATTGTGCCAGACCTTGTGGGGCTTACCCAGATGCACTATTGCATGTTTATTTATACCATATCCTTTTAGTCTTTTTGGGCAATTTTGCATATTTATTTATTTATTTATTTATGACCTACTTCTAACCTTCTTTCAAGTCTTTTTTGTAACTGTTGTCATGAACATTAACAGAGACCTGCAGCTCACATGGTGCAGCTCTTTTCCTTGTATGTCTAGGCATTAAATAGCCTGACCTTGTACTGCCTGTACTGAATGTGCTGGGACTGCCACTCCTGGGGAGACTGGAATTATTAAACACTGTCCATTTTGAAACATATCTTCTCACTGTAGAGTGATGGATTTCAGACTGTTTGGAGACGACCTTAAACCCCTTCTTGGGTGGATGAGCTGTAACAATTGCTCCTCTGAGGTCACGGCTGATGTTCTTTCTTCTAGGCATAATGCAGACACACATTTGACTGGTCCAGAACACTAAACTGTGGAAAGATCTGCTTTTATAGAGACAGTCATAACAATTTTGCTCACTTGATGAATAAACACCTGGCTGCTAACTTCTACCTTAATGGCTGAGGAAGTGGGAAAGGTGTACCTATTTTTCCTACCTGTTTTTTAAACGCTGTTTTTGTCACTTAAGGCTTTTTATTAAACTTGGTGAGAACTTATTTAGACCCTGATAAAAAACAAAGATTGCATTAAAGGGGGTGTCCTTTCTTTTTTCCATGACTGTGAGTGTTTAAATTACATAGAAGGTTCCACTTTTAAACTTGAACTTAATCCAAAAGCCTAACACTTATGGCTCTATTGAAATCATCATTTTCTTGTTGTCTACTTTTACACATCATTATTTTTGTCAATACAATCAGAGATCCTGTATTTAATACAGACTGCAGTTCTATTCGGTTCTATTGTTATTGAAAGATTAAATATCATTCTAAAAATGGATGGAATATTAATAAACGTGATTTTGTTTTGAGTGTGATCTTGCACTAGGAGGTCAGGCATGGGAAGGGCTAATGTTCTGCACAGATGTAAAATAATGTTCTCATCCTCTCCCATTTTTTATCTGATCTTCTCATCATGTTCATCTTACGCATTTGTCCATCATTAGGGGCCTGTAGGCGGTGTTTTCTAGGTCAGTGGTGTTGAGCAAGGTCTTGAAACTGATCATTCAGCTGATTGTGAATCAGTTTCCTCTGAGTGCGCTCCTGTCCTGTTCTTAGAACTCCACTCACAGACCTGAATACTAATATTCCAATCTGTTAACTCTTTCAACCCCAGGCTTATTATAACCTCAAGTTATTTGTCAAGGTGTTCTTAAGATTCTTTAATTATTCCTAGTCTTTATTCGTATGCTTCCTATTGAGTAATTGGTAGAAATATTATTTGAATATAATTACAAACTAGTCTATAAATGGTTTAAGTAAGTGGTGGGCTTAAGCATGAATCCACACAGAGGGCCTAAGACATTAAACTAGTGATAACTGAGAAACTGTCTTGGTTCCCTTTAAAATCTGTTCCTTGGTGTGCATCCTTGTCCAGGTTGACAATGGTAAAATGGATCAGCATGTGGAATTGGAAGTGTGTGGTACCATGTTTATCACTTGTCACTGCTGCCTTTATTGTTAGGTGCACATATTTAGAGTGTAATTCCCATCTCTGAGGAAATCCTTATGCGTTCCATCAGAGTAATGGTAGAATGAAACTGATGTTTAAAGTGCATTTTAATTGTCACTGTCCAAGCCACATACACTAACAATATTTTCTAATGTAAGCATTTTAATTTATACATACTATATTTATGTACACATGGAATTGTCATGTTGCCTCTGAGGAAGGACGCAACAGCTGACCAAATGAAGGAACAGATAAGGTCCTTTATTACGTGTGCACACACACACACCTCAACTTAAATGAACACACAGAGTCGCACTCCCAGAGGACCTTCACTCCCAGGAACTCTCTTTATACAGTCCTGTTCTTCCAAAAAGAGCCTCCTGCCTTCAGAGGCTCGATGCTGTTTCTCCCACGCGTTGCGGAGAGCCTTCACAGCCTGGCAGCTACTGTCTTGCCTGTAACACAGTGAAGTCAATGCAAGAACAATGTTGGTTACTGTGCAGCTTAACAAGGGACTCGCACTCCTGCTCAGGGTTTTCTCCTTGACATCAGCAGGGTGAACACTCAAGCACCTTTCTGTCCCCAAGCCTCAGATACAGCCCAGTATGGATAACGGTGACCACTGAAAGAGTACCTGGATCAGCTGGGACTATATACACACATGATCACACAGACAACCAATCATACGACACTAACACTTACGCCTTACTTCGCTCCAAACATGAAACAGGTGTAATCGTCAGCGGCCATTCACTCAACACTAACAACATACATACCTGCCCAGGGTAGGTTTCATATACATTCAGGTGACAGGCTCCTTTGGAGGCGTGACCGAGACGTACCAGGCATGACAGGAACAAGCTACTAAATTCTGACACATTATTAAACCAATAAAGAGTAGGTTGATGGGTCCAAGTAACACATAACCAAATGAGTACACCCTATAATTTTTATACACCCTTATTTAACTATGTCTTTAAATAATTCTTTTAGATAAATGAGTAATTGATGAGTAGGTTAATGAGACTCAGCATTAAAGGATTAACAAGAAGAAGAAAAAGAGTCCGTTCAAAACGTATTATTCATTCATTTATTATCTGAACTGTTCATCAAACATTTTTCTCACAAAATATATCTATTATATTGCCACTATGTCTTTGATGCAATGCATCAATGGGATCATTTTTGGTCAGTTTTGGAATGCAATACATGATGAAAGTATTATGTGAGTTTTCAATTGTATATCATTTATACAATCACCTTGAGATTTATTCTATTTATTTATATAACAATGCTTTTATTTTGTTGCACTTTGAAATTTGTCTGTAGTAGTGCAGTACAAATAAAATGTATTATTATTATTATTATTATTATTATTATTATTATTATTATTATTATATTTGGAGATCTGAAAGACACCATGTACCTTTTTGGTGCAGACATTGATGGTAAACCGATAAACCCTCTTTCTTCTAAACGGTGGAGACCGATTACTTTCCTAGCAAAGAAATGTGTTCTGTAGAATTGGAATAAACAACAACCTCCCATCTTTAACACTTTTAAACACATGTTAAAAGAGAAACTGACAGAGTTTAACAGCTGACATACATTTAAGTTATTAAAAGTCTTCTTGGACCAGTTGTAATAGATTGTAAATGGATGCCTGTAATACTGTCTTTCAGTTCACATGCATCACCCACACGTTATACTTTCTGTTTTGTCAGGTTTTGTTTGTTTGTTTATGTGAACTTTTTTGTTTGGTGGTGTCATTTGTGTTACTGTCCTGTGGATTTGATTTTACTTTTATTTTGATTTACTTTTGGGGTATAAAAGAAGAAACGTTTAATACAAATTCAAGTTAAATTATATTTCTGTTTAGTTAGATTGAAATTGTCTTTCCTCCGGGATAAATAACGTTTTCTGATTCTGATTGTCAGTTCTGTGTAGCACAGGGTGGTATCCCCGGAAAAGCATTACTGCATATGACACATAAAACACTTGAACTTGAGAATTTTTGGTGATGAGAAAGTTTGGGTGACATCTAGTGTCTGTTTGCTACCAGAACCAAACTACAGAAGCAAAACATGAACTTCAGAAAGGTCTTAGCTGATGGAGAAGGTTCCAAATTGATCCTTTAATATAGGAACACAGGTCAGTGAAAAACAATTTACACTGAAACATCATATACTGTACATACGTCATCTGGACAAAAGTATTGGGACGCCTGACCATTAATTCAACATGGATTTATACGACATTGCATACAGATACATAGACTTCAATAAGGAGTCCTTTCCCCTTTCCAGCCGTAACTCTTCTTGGAAGGCTTGCCACAAGATTTTGGAGTTTCCGTGGGAATTTGTGCCCATTTATTCTGTAGAGCATTTATGAGTTTAGGCACAGATGTTGGATGAAAAGGTCCAGGTTCCAAGTTCCAGTTCATCCCAAAGGTGTTGGAGAGCTCTGTGCAGCCAATCAAGTTCTTCCACACTGAACTCATCCAGCCATGCCTTTATGGAGCTGGCTTTGTTTACTGGGACACAGTCCCGCTGGAATAGAAAAGGTTCTTCCCCAAACTGTGTCCTCAAAGTTGGAAGCCTGGTTTTGTCCAAAATGTCTTGGTCTGCTGAAGCACTAAGATTGTCCTTCACTTTAAAAGAGGCGTGTCTCGATATTTTTATCCATATATTGTATGTTAAAAAGATGTGAGAAGCAAAACAACCAAAAGAAGAGATTAGAAATGTTTTTTTGTTCATTAAATTTACTACATATACTAATGAGCTTATTGTCATACCAAACTCAAGCAGCAGGCAGCCCCTCGATTTTGGAGCTAGAGCTGGAAAGGTACAGAGACCCTAAAAGCACCATCTCATTGAAAGCTTAATTCTCTGGGTCTGCTGTGTAGTCAGAGTGCTGTGTTTTGTCCCTACAATGTTTGACCACTAGAGGCTGATGTTGCTCTAAAGTCTACAGTGATGTTTGCAGTCAAGCAAGGCTGTAAGAGTGCACCATAGTCTCTCGACTTTCTCACATAAAAGTTACAATAGTAACAAAAGAAACTGTTTTAATTCAACCACAGAATATGTTAATACTAAATGTACTACACAAAACTCGTTGATAAAAAAACACAGAAAATGCAGTTTTCCATGCTTTTTTGTTTGAACAGCAAAAACAATTTTTCCACAGATCTTATCTTTATTAAATTAGCCGATTCTGAATGCACAGGTCTTACACTCCTGATTAATATTCATGAGTTTAAATAACAACACAGTTGATGCTTTACCGTAATAAGTAGTGTCCAAAACAGCCTATCTAAATTCATACTATCAGTTATGATATTGCATTGCATAAGTCTTTAAAAAGCCATGAAATGCAATGTAAACACATAAGTCCACGTCTCGGAAAGCTGCGAAAACAGCCTGCTTTAAATGCACTGTTTTTGTGATGTCACAAAAACCAATGACTTGCGTGCATCCTTCTATTCAGTCTATAGTAGTTTAACTCCACTCACTTGCAACAACATTAGAAGAATAATTTCAGGCTGGTTTGCTTTTTGAATGGGACCCAATAAATGGCATCCAACCAGGACAGAGATCATTTACATAAATCAGCTTTAAAGGCTCAGCAACAAATTCCGGATATGGAGAGGTTGGAAATAGTCATGTATATTGGTACAGATAAAGTGCTTTTGGTACATATAAAGTGCTTTTGGTACAGATAAAGTACTTTTGGTACCCAAAAAGTATTTTATTCCCATAAAGTAAAATTCCCAATAAACTTTTTTAAGCAGAACTTCAAAAGTAACAGAAAATGAAAAACTTTAAGTACTTACTAGCTGCAACCAAACCTTCTAATTTCATTCGACATTCATCAGAAACTGACGGAACTGGAAACTGAAGTCTGTTGGCCTTCTGTTCTTTTCTTTTTGGATCATTTTGATTTTAAATGATGAACAAGAAAGTTCAAAAGTGATTTGACCTTATCACAAAGCTGTATAGGTGTTGTTGCCAACGTTAAAGAATGATACTGGAATTACAATGGTAAGTATATTCGATCAGTTCACAATAATAAGCAAATTTCTCATGTTTGTTTACACTTATATTCATTTGAATAATTTTTCTACATTTTCCTTCATTTTAATGTTCTCTTTTATTTAAGTTATTCTAACCATATTGCACAGAGAGAGAGAGAGAGTAAGAGAGAGAGAGAGAGAGGGAGAGGGGGAGAGTGGGAGGAGAGGAGAGGCTTGAAAGGTCTGGAAGAGACAGAGCAGTTTTTCTCCATGGCTCTACAGACCCTCATGAAAAGGTAGGAACAGGACTGAAACCATTTCTGTGATCATTTGTGATTCATTTAGGTAATTTACAACTTCTTGCTTCTGTCTCAGTTAATACTTATCTCCTGTTTTCGATCAGATTTGGTGGCGAGATTATTCAAGAGCTCAGTTCTGATTTAGGCTGTTAAGGGTCAGCCAGTGTGAGTGTGTTCAATTTAGCACTTTGTGCCTCTTTGTGTACATGTGCACGCTCTAAAGCACATTTACAAACAGGATAGTGTTTCTGATGCAGCTGCTGCACAGAGCTTTGAATTGACGGGGGGTTAAACATGAATAAAAGGCGTCACAGTTGCTGCCTTGTTGCTTTTTTTGGCAAGAATTATGTTGATACAATGCGTTTTATTAAAAACCGGTTTGACTTGTGTTCACTTAAAGCTTTTTCAGCGGCCGTGACACTTTCGTCACAGCTTCATGGTACTTTATGCTGAATTTTTCTACTGAATTGTCAACAAGGAAACCACTTACCTACATTAACAATCCTTTCTATTTGCAAACCTTGGGTTTAACTAAATATTTATTATTTGTAGTCTTAAACCCAGTCTTAAACCTCTCTCATCACTTCAATTTCGTTGTATGTGTAGCATTCTGCTTCAGTACAGTGACAATAAAGGCATATCTTATCTTATCTTATCTTATCTTATTAGGGTTAATCTGAGTGAGCATACAAGTTACAGTGTAACAGCTGCTTTTTCTGCAGAAAACTCAACAGGAAAACTGGAGAAGATGTTGCTTATTTAGATCTTGGCCCTCATGTCTCATCACCTTTGCTTGTTTCTCCACAGATGGCAGATTCTTAGCAAAATGAAGTTAAACTGATTTCACAAGGCACTGCCTCTGAAGGACATCAGGCTGGAAGGTGAGAACTGATGATTGTCTCTATAACTGGATAAAGATTTTGGAATAACATTTTTATGAAGGTGCAGGTCACAGCAAGTCATGAAGAACAGCTTACAGTTCCTAAAGGCTTTTGCACTTCTTAATTCAGCAAATAGACACATTTAAAGTGTTGGGTCACATCACAAATGTTGAATTGTCTAGGTCTACAGACGCTGGTGCAGATTATATCGTATTACTTTTTTACGTGTGCATTTCTTTTACATTGTATGTAGAAATGTGCAATATCACAAGCTCAAGCTCTCTTCGAACTAAGCAGTTACAAAAGAAGTGTCATGTTTTCAGTGTGAAAACCAATCGAAGTTTAGTGTTTCACTGTGTTAGATAGTGTGGTGGTTTTCTTTTATTATAGTACATTGAAAACAAGGCCCTGCAGTTCAGTAATGTGTGTTAAGTGACTAGTTGATAGCAGAAAAACAAAATAATATATATTATTTCTATCATATGTTGTGTCAATGATGGCAAAAACTGTAATCTAATATTGTTGCTTTGTTTCCCACAGTGTTGTTTAACCTGTCTTTGCCAGGTTAAGATGTTGGAGTCCACTCTGCCAAAATGCTTGCAGCTGTTTGTCTCCCTGGTCATTGTGTCCAGAATACATGGTATTGAAAAAGAGTGGAGAAATACTAAAAACACGTTACCCCCAGTATAGCTCAATGGTTTCTTGAGGTTTGCCCTGGAGATACAAGTCTAATGTAGCTTGTAACTTGTAACAGAAGATTATGTATGCAAATAATCTTGGTGCAATCTGTATGTGAGCCACCACACACCTGCCTCAGGCTACCTGAACCAAAAATGGGGCCAACGTTTCATGTACGGGGCTCAGGTTATGTGGTTGCGAGCTTAAATTTGTTAATTAATTTAGTTTCTCCAATGTAAATTACTTACTTGATAAATGTATCTCTTAACACATGGAACTGTGATGTTCTTACTAATAGTCAGTGTCTCAGGCAGGGTCATAGCCCCGGCGCGTCAGGAGGCCATTGTGGAGCGGCCCTTCACCCTGACCTGCTCGCTGGCCAGAGGTAAAGGAGAAACGATCAAGCAGATACGATGGCTGGACATGCAGAATCAGACTCTTATCTTCTACATACCTGGCCAGCCAGCCAGTGTGAGTGGACAGCAGCATGTGGAGCTGGGCAGCGGAGCACGAGACACCAGCAACGTGAACATCAAGCGCGTCAGTCACAGGGACGAGGGCTGCTACACCTGCATCTTTGACGTGCAGCCGACTGGCTCCAAAGAAGGACGGACCTGCCTCACAGTTACTGGTGAGTCCTGAGTGTGCACACAGTCACATGGAGGATGTAGTCTATACCAGCAGCTCAGGGGATTTAATCTGATCACTACACAACAAGAACTTTGGACTCCAGCTGCATTGAATATACAGTACTGTGCAAAAGAGATGTATATATATACGGCACCAGTGCAAATTGCTTGAAGCCATTTGTATCAGCAGTGGATTTCTTTCTCCTAAAAAGTAGTTGATTTTAAAGCTGGTTAGAAGAGCACAGTCTTGGTTCCAGATTTCTGCTCGAGGCCTTCAGTCATTGTGTGCATTTATAAAATTGCCCAAGCATAACACCTCAGCTAATGATGTAAAAAGAGCCAACCCACGTGTTTGATGATCACTACAGGTAACACTGGGAGTAGATGAATAGAGGTCTGGAAAATAGATTGCCGTACATAAAATCACTATTTACAAAAAGATCAAGTTTAGCATTTTAACTTATTGAGTACAGTCAACACGTGATGCTGTTTTGCAGTTGCAAGACTGTTGTGACTTTTCTGAGCCTGAATCTTCATTTTCTGATGGGCTGCACACTTTCAAAAGGCCCGTTTGCCTTGTACCATGCCTAAACACAACCGTGCCCCCTCACACACCTCGCATGCCCGAGCTCATGTTGTGCTTAATGATTTGGGTCTGATCACTTTTATGTCACTCACAGTTTTATCTTTATTGAGCATTAGGTGCCCAAGTCCAAACTACCACCTTCTGTGGCTCGGGCACAATCACTCTAGTCAACCGAACTGGACTTTGAGGGTCAGACAGACCACAGAGTGTGAGTGAACGCTAAGAAACAGTTTTATTTTGGCCCCATTCATCTGCCTTCTGGGACTGCCCAGTGTGCTCTTGTCCTGGGAAAAAGGGAGCAGGGAGTGGAGTATACAGTATACAATATAGTACCTCTGGAGAATGATGGCAGTTACTCAGTAGTTTCAAATGTTTTATCATTGAATCTTCAAGTTATGTCAAGACTTCAACTTAAAACAAAAATGGGTAATCCACCAAAAACTTCCAACTGTAATGCCATTACTGGGAGACAGAATGCACATTGTAATGATGGAGCGAACAGTGATATAATGTTTATTTATTTGAAAACACATCTTTAAGAACAAAAGGCTCTACTCAACATGTACACATTTGCACTAACACTCTATTTTCACACCAGAGCTCATGATTGCTCGTGCTTTGCTCCTTTTTCTGCTTGGGGCTCCAAGTAGAGTGTCCGACTTCTCTATTCACACACACACACACACACACACACACACACACACACAC
>JBBJLR010040886.1:0-12159 GCA_037577145.1 Brachypetersius gabonensis
CACACACACACACACACACACACACACACACACACACACACACACACACACACACACACACACACACACACAATGTCTTTCCATTCACTGGCCTTTTTTCTTTTCTATGGCTAGGCTTACAATGCACATCATCACAGTTTGGCTTTCTGATATCATAATCTCTGCCACATCAGTTACTTTAGTACATTCCCTCCACAGAGTGAAAGGTATATAAATATCATAATTATGTTAGAAGTTAGAGCGTAACAGTTTCAATGTATGCGCTTTATTTTTCTTTCATTATTTAAATTGTAGTCTTATGTTTGGAGATTGAGATTTTCATTTCAGTATCAGGAGGGCATGGCTCCCCAGTGTACCCCTCTGAAATGTACAGTGCCTTAAACTGCCTTAAAATGATTATTGTTACTAGGAGTTCTATGCCAAAAGCTGCACATGAACATCCCTACAATGGTCAGCTGCATTAAAACGTTTATTACAGTATTCTGTTGTGCGTCATTGAATGTCTTATCCTTGTTGGTTTGACATTGTTCTCTCACTACAGTAACCAGCACACATTACACAAATGCATCATACAACCATTAGAAATCACTGTGGTGACGATGAGTGTTGACTGCTAGTCTGGCCACTGATAAGCTAGCAATGAGGTAACTCTTGCCTCATCTGGCGAACAAAATCATAAAGAAAACCCCGATTCTATCTTTATTCAATGCAAAATGGACTCAGTTTTCATACTACCTTGCTAAACTTAGCTTTTAGTTGTGTGTCCTCCTCATCTAACAGGTCATTTCTGTTGGTTGAGTAATCTATTCTCTCCTTTGCAAGGGGCTTTCCTAGTCTTTAAAATGGAAAACATTACTACAGCGGCACCTCTGTAGGATGCAAGTAAGCATGTTTTCAACAAATGTAGCCGTGAATACATGGTTAATTTTGACCAGAGTGTCCCTTAAATACGTTTTTACAATGGGGGAATATGTAAGGGGCTTAAAAATAGCTTAAAGTAGTTCACAATTTCCAATTACTGTTCACATTGTAATTATGAAGGCCACATTATCCCCATCATAACTATATACTGTATATTAATAACTATTTTGGGTTTTTTTTTTCTGGAAGCTCCAGTTTCCTCCCATCCACCAAAAACATGCTTGCATTGAGAATAGGTCAATTGAGCACCCTAAATTGCTCCTAGGTATGCTTGTGAGCATAAATGGGGTTCTGTCTCTGTATGTGGCCCTGCGAGCAGCTGGGATAGGCTCTAGACCCCCTCACCCCGGGTCCGGGACAAAGGGGTAGAAGATGGATGGATGGTTGGTTGGATGGATGAGAGGGAGGGAGGGAGGGAATAATGTACTCCTGGAAATGATTTCAGTGAAGTATATTCAGTCGGTTCTTTCAGTTTTCCTCTTCGGCTCTTTTTTCAGACCGGGATACAGAAGTGTGTCTGCAGGCCCTGCGGCTGCTCCAGTCTCTGCTGGTGGAGGGTGAAGTGGTGGCCCAGCTGACCCCAGAGCTGCTACGTTCTCTGCCAATGGGACGCATACGTCAACTAACCTCCAGCCGACATGCTGCCCTCAGCCAAACAGCCCGAGAGGCCCTGGAGGACTTAGAGCGACTCGCCAAAAATGAAATCAGACCCACTGTGAAAGAACAGTGAAGCCTCCGACATCTGTGGACCACAACTTTTACTTGATCATTTATTATACTGTTATCTTTCCCAGTTCAAACAGAGTCTAACCACTTCTTCAGACTGTTTTAGCTCCACTCCTGTTCATCTGGGTTCTGTGTAATCACTTAAGAGGGATCAAAGGTCTCAAGGCCAATTAGCCCAGTGTCATTCAGGGTGGTCCAGTTAGTAATTAGATTGGCAAAAGTGATCAATGTTGCACTCTGTTTTACTGCTTTTGTATTGGTTAGTATTCATTATAACATTTTGGAGATTATTGAATGTTCTTGTACATTAAAGGAAGTGTTTTAGTGTAACCTCTTCCTGCTGTTTGTAGAGCAATAATTGCACCATTTTGATCTATAAGCCTATAAGCAAAGGGGCAGCTTGTGAAGCTCTTAATATAAAGTTTGTTGTGATGTCAGTTTTCAGTTCGTTTCTAAGCACAAGGGAAGGGTCATCCGTGGTAATTGACTGTTTATGGTGGGCGGCACATTCCTTTCAGCATGTTTAATATTTTTGGACGTCTATTTTTGGATTTGCCTTACAGTCACTAGTGAACACAGTACACAGTGTAAAATTCTTTCTCTGTATTTAACCCATTCACCAAGTGAAGCAGTGGACAGCCATCGATGGGGTGCCCGGGGAGCAGAGTGTGGGGACGATACCTTGCTCAAGGGAACCTCAGTGGTGCCACTAGCAGTCTTGAGATTCAAACCCACAACCTTCTTACCGCACGGGCAAAACACTAACAACCAGACCACCAGCTTCCCCTAAATTTGCCAAAATGTCATTTGCTGAAGTGCAGAAACAAAGTGTAACACCTGAGACAATCAAATTAAAGGTAAGGGTTTATGACTGAAGGTTAAGGGAGATCATTGATCTGTGGGAGGGTCTGATGAGCTTCATTGATCACCTCTACAGGCGGCAAAACGTTCAGTCAACTCTGTCTTGATTACGGATCTGTACTGTGGCTGATGTGGAAACATGGTAAAGATGTTCTGAATCTCTAACCTCATATGAAGTAGCCATTCCCTCAGTTTTAAGATCCATGTGAGCGGGTGGCAAAAGGTAGCTATATTTAGCCATGCTGGTACATAATCCTTGCTAGACTGGCGACTGTAGTGGGTTTAAACTGCATATGCTATATATAGTATAAACTGTGGGTGAATTAATGAAAGAGATTAGTCAGGCTAAGAGATTTCTTATCAGTGTGTGTATGTGACGGAATACCAAGTACTGCCTTTTTTTTCTTTTTTCTTTTCTTGCTCCACTTTTGGATTAAATGGCCTAAAAGGAGAGTGGATGTGACGGCTAGAACAAAAATTGCATTACAATTCTTTGAACTGGGATCTCTGTATTAAGTGAAAACCATGTTCTAAATGATAACGTATGCAAATAAAAATGTGTTCTGTTTTATTTTCTTTCTATATCTGATGGTACATTTATTTTCACCCAATGAACAATGTTAGCCGCAGCATTTGTTTATGTAGGAGGTCCACAGCGTTTGAGCCTGGGTCAGGTGGAGCCCATGTGTAGTTAAACCCATGCGTACTGTCCCTAATACGGCTGCAAGCAACAACATAGTATTATACACTCAATGTGACTGAGACACTCTTAAAAGCACATGTGACCTTTGATTTGTGTAAGGAGCTTTAGCTATAGGCTACAGCAAGGAGCACGTTGCTGCTCGGCTTTAATGCTCACCTTTGATTAAAGATAAAAGAATGGCATGTATAGATCATGTAAATAGTTGAAAACCCATGTCCTTCACAAATGGTGGTGGCTGTGAAGGAGTTTTTAAGTACTAATTTAGGCTGATTGTTAGCCATATTCATAGCATTAATCCCAGTACCAATGAATGGACATTTCACTTTCAGTTCAGTAAACAACCGTAAGGCTCTAACCACGTTTGGGTACGGTATAATAGCAGCATTGTTAATGTATAGTGCCTTGCTAGGATTTCCAAAGGCAAACTTTTTAACAAATCTTTAAAATACAGACCTCTTAACGCAAGCACTGAACAGAACCACAGCACTGTTACAATACTGTGTCTAAAAATGGTTAGTTTCCATTTATTGCTGTTACCATTAATGTTGAAAAAGGCCCATTAATGTGGTCATACATAAAATCACAGTTTTAATCTGTTGGGATGTGCACACTTTGCGAGTGTCTTGTCCTGCCAAATTTGCTCCAAGGTTGGTTGGATGTCTTCTGTGCTTCAACATTTTTCTAGTAGTGATACAGATTCAGGCCTGGATGTTGACATGGCCATTGAGGAACATTGACCTGTTTGGTGTTCAACCATTTCTGATGACTATTTATTTATTATTTCTTTAATATTCCATAGACATAATTAGACTCTTCTGCTGAATGGTGAAGCTTCTCCCAAGCTTGGATTAATATCTGACCTCAACTCCATCCAACACCTTTGGGATGAAAAGTCTATGTGTTTGAATGCAAAGTCCCTGTTGGTGTAATGCCGCCCCAATACTTTTGTCCGTTTAGT
Organism: Brachypetersius gabonensis; assembly: GCA_037577145.1. NCBI lineage: Eukaryota > Metazoa > Chordata > Actinopteri > Characiformes > Alestidae > Brachypetersius > Brachypetersius gabonensis. The sequence goes on from JBBJLR010040886.1 coordinate 4,170, forward strand.
GTATATTAGCTTCATACTTCGAGTGCATGCAATGAACCTGTCTACTGTGTACGTTTTGCTATTTGACAGACTGTTCTTTTCATTCAACACTGGGGATTAATGAATGCATAATACCCCACCCATCATGTCATTTTGGGTCAGCATGGGTTAGTGATGGGCTGCCACATCTGACTAGCACAATTAGGGCCTACGAAATTGTATCAGTCATCATAATAAGACGAGAGCGGACTACAGGATATCGCATGCAGAACCCACTCATAGGACTGGAATGGAGTCAACAAGTGTAATCCTAGTTAGGGTCCACTCATTATCCATTAAAAGGCCGACTTCAGGCCCAGGGCAAAAACACCCACACAGCTCAGTAACTGCAGGTCATGGCCTGTGTAGTTCTGCCTCACTTGGCCAAGTCGCTCAGGGATTGCGTATGTGTCCACACAGCGGTAAGCCTGTGCTGTAATTCCGTCCGCTCATGCCTGAACACAGCAAAATCCATTCGTGCTGAATTAACACTGATAGTGTTGAATGGGCTCTTCCTATGTTTCACTTGTGTGCAGTGTGCAGTGTATTCATGTTGCTGTGGTGATTTTCCACGAAGACAGGGTTTCTGGGGAAAAGAGTCCATGTGAAGTGCTCATAAGAGCTAACAGAGCTGCAGATGCAGTGAGCGATGACACAGAGCTGAGAAGCTTTAAGGCTGAAACAGTTGGGAGGGCAGAATAAGCACGTCAGATTTTAGCTGACTGATGAGGATTGTGGGCGTTTCTGTGTGATTCAGCCGTACTAATAACCCTGGGTGGGACACACACACCCTCTTTCTCATTGTAATGGGGGCTTAGCTTAGGCTAAAAATATGTAGTCATTGGGCATTTTATGAGAAACACCTACCCTGAAGCTTCTACTTGCTGTGGCTCATCTGCTGGGGCACAATGTGTGTTAACATCTAGCTCAGGTCAGTGTCCACTGAAACACTAGTGGCTTGATATTTTGGGGAATATTTTTTCTTCACCTAGACCAGAGTTCAGGAACCCATGGCTCTGGAGCCACGTGCATCTCTTTCATCCTTATGTTACGGCTAATTTAACACTAGAGCGGTCATTAACTGGCTATACCCATAACGGCTGTGTGCGTCAATTGACGCAGTGCCCAGTTTTGCACAAAACGCTGCAGCCTGCCGGCACACATCCACGCAAGCACCAGCCAGCAGACACAGCAAGAGTCCAGTGGACTTTGGACCCAGAGGCTGCCGTACAGCACCAGTCGCTGAATCAGAATCAGAATCACGTTTATCGACCAAGTATGTGAGCGAACAAATACAAGGAATTTGATTCCAGTCGATGGTGTCTCTCAAGCACAACAGTATGAAACAACAACAATATGTAAAAATACATGTGTACATTTGTCTCTTACATTTGTCTCTTACGCAATTCTGATTCCAATTACAATTCTGATGAAATTATGTCAATTGACACGGTCAGCCATTCTAGGTGTTAAGTATGTTTCTTTATTCATTGTTTTTTTTTATTGTTGTTCGAAATTTGAATATTATTGTGATCTTCTAACATTAAAATACAATGTGTTTCTTTTTTGTGTTTTTTTACAGTTCTAAATGTTTTCTTTAAATAAATAACATTTTGCAAGCAACACACTAGCCTAGTTTTTATACATAGCGTAAAAGTAAAATATCATATGCAGTGTTCTCTTCATTTTAGATGTCAAAAAGGATTTGTGGCTCCCGGTGGTTTCACTTTTGTGTTAACCGGGTCCAAATGGCCCTTTGAGTGTTAAAGGTTGCCGACCCCTGACCTAGACAGGGACTTTAATGACACTGGTCCCCCTTTGTTGCTATAAGAGCTTCCACTCTTCTTGGAAGGATTTCCACATGATTTTGGAGTTTCTGTGGGAATTTGTGACTATTCTGTGGAGCATTCTTTGTAGAGCTTGATTTGTGCACTGGGGCACAGTCATGCTGAAAAGTTCCCCCAAAATGTGTCCACAAAGTTGAAAGCATGGTGTTGAGAATGGCTCAGTATGCTGAAGCATTCATATTGCCCTTCACTGAAAAAAAGGGTGCCAAGACAAACCCTGAAAAACAGGTGTGTCCCAATACTTTTGTCCATGTAGTTTATGGTATTAGTGTAAAGTGATCATTTAGCATACGTGAACACACCACCGCACACAATGTGAACAACAGCACGAAATTCTTTCTCTGTTTAACCCATTCACCAACTGAAGCAGTGGGCAGCCAGGAACATAGCCGGGAGCAGTGTGTGGGGGCGGTACCTTGCTGAAGGGTACCTCAGTGGTGCCGCTAGCAGTCTTGGGATTTGAACGCCCTAACCACTAGGACCCAGCTGCCCCTGTCCACGTATTATTAATAGTTTGGTCAGTTCATTTTGGTGCATATTGAAAAAGGAGGTCCCAACTAACGTCTCCTGTAATATACACTTTTATGTATTTTTTATATAAATTTTTTTCAGATTAAATTTTTATTTTCTCGCTGTGCTCACGTGGACTTTCGGTTGCTCGGCAACATGACATTTCGCGGGAGGGTCGAGCCCGCGCGCGCCACCCAGACTAGGTGCTCTGACGTCAGAGTGACGCTAATGAATTGTGTGTGAGTGTGTGTGAGTGTGTGTGTGTGTGTGTAAGTAAGTAGTAACACCGCACAACTGCTGCAAGTTGGACGGGAGCTCAAAGAAGGAATTTAACTCAAGTTACTTTTAACACGTTTTAACAAACATGCGCGTGAATGAAAGTTGTGCAAAACGCAGGCACGACGCACCGAGGACTGTGTGTTTATCAGGACTTCAGGCTCATGGGAAAGTGGCGAATGTTTCGGGTTAAAGCTTGAGGTGAGCTATTGCATGTTATACATCATACACTTGCACCTGCAATGTGCTGCTGATGGTTGTGCGCTATTCTGGTCCGGTCACTCTCATGGTCTAGTGACAAAATAGTACACCCCTCTGAGAGTTCATTACTATAGTATATGTGCTGTAGTGTGAGTGTTTTCTTTCATTACTACAGTGTATGTGCTGTGGTGTTTTCTTTTATTACTACAGTGTATGTGCTGTAGTGTTTTCTTTTATTACCACAGTAAATGTACTGTAGTGAGTGTTTTCTTTCATTACTGCAGTATATGTGGTGTAATGCGAGTGTTTCCTTTTGTTGTTCTCGCCTTGTCTTCATAAATTGCCTCTGTTTACTTAACTGCACATTTTACATAAAGAAGAATAAAAGTATACATGCTTTGTGAATTTGAGCGATGGCCCATATCAGACTAAGACAATAATAATGACAATAGTAAGGATTTTTATCATTAAGTATACATATTAACAGTGTTGCTATTGACTTGGGCCTCGAGTCTGTAAGGCTGCATTGTGACAACATTGGTTTATTCATAAAAATACCGTATGAATTAAATTTAATTGAATTATTATTATGATGATTATTAGATTAGATTAGATTCAACTTTATTGTCATTACACATGTACAAGTACAGGGCAACGAAATGCAGCTTAGGTCTAACCAGAAGTGCAATAAGCGGCAGGTAAGATTATTCTTCTTATTATTATGATTCTTCTTCTTATTATTATTATTATAAATGTTATAAATAGCGTTTAATTATACGTTTTGCATACATTTCCAGCCCAACCTGTACCTCAAAATATTTCTTATTTATTTTAATTACATATTTTATATATATCTGGCTTTGGCAACAGCAAGTGGTTTGGTGGCCATTTGCCTGTAGGCGGCGCTGCTGTAACACCACACTCCGAGTTACTCTTCAAACAATAACAAAAATGCTAGGTCTGCGCATCTCCCGCAATATCTACGTTAAAAATTGTGCGTTTTTATTCAGTGTGAGAGTGTGTGTTTGATTAAAAAACTATGATCCTAGAATCAGGATTCCTGCAGATTTTCATAATGTTTTATTAAAACAGATGATTAAAATAGGCTATTAGTAGACATAAGTAGATTTATAGACAGATATTTAACAATTATGATTTTAAATAGCTAACTGTTAAAATAACTAAATAGGATGTTGCCTAAATAGTGGTTTTAAAATAGTCAAACACATTAAACTAACTCCCCAAACCAAAATACTTGTCTATAGTTATAGCGGACATGGTGTCAGGAACTGAGCTAGAGGACGGTCATGAACTGATTGAACTTTGAAAAGTGATTTTAAGCACCACATGCCATATTTTGGTGCGTGTAGCTCAGCAGAATTGGTGCTGTAAAATTAAGAAAAGGCCACTTTTTTTGGCCACTCTGTATATGACTCCCAACTGTATAATCCGGCTTCAGTGTAGAGAGTTTATAAAAGGAACAGAACGTGACATCAGTCATCAATATTATTGTAAACCATTACCAGTTTCGGTTCTGTGCCTGGCTGGTCAGAGTAATTTGCTACCGAAAAGCCTCCTGCTGATGACATGTCCCCTGTTTAATATTTTAACAGCTCTCAGTTAACTGCTTTAGCCATGGTGGTGTTATCGGATGATGGGAGCGCCTCAGGTCAGCCTGCCAGACCTCTGCAGGTCGGCTTCTACGAGATCGTCCGCACGCTGGGGAAGGGAAACTTCGCTGTGGTGAAACTGGCCAGACACAAAGTCACCAAAACACAGGTGTGATACATTTTTACTCAACCACCACATGCTTATATTTCATTGCTCCTGGAACACAACCCGTATTTCCATTTTTGTCATTTATTTCACTTTTTTATGATTTGAAAATACCAGCCGCTGCGATGAACGGACCACTAGAAACCCTCCAATAATGACTTGAATATAATGTTGTTAAATGAACTTACATTAAAAGCTAAGAACGTTTTTTCGTTCTTTTCTGAAATACTGTTTATTAACATTTTCTTATTATTATTTCTGTTATTGTTTCTCACAGGTTGCCATTAAAATTATTGACAAAACCCGCTTGGATGCAACCGATTTGGAGAAACTCAACAGAGAGGTTCAAATAATGAAGCTGCTGAACCACCCACACATCATCAAACTGTACCAGGTCTGTGAGTTCCCAGCAGCATCTGTGCAGTAGAATTTCACTCATATTAGTCCACTGTTGTTCTTATCCACTCATGTACACTCGTTTCCATAGACCTACATACATACCGCTACACAAGAAAGGCTAATTCTGTAACTATATGTGACTTTGGTACTATTATATTGTTACATTAGCTACTTTGGCTGTTGTCTACTACTATCAGAAACTTTGGGGTTGCTGGTGTTACTCGATTAATATTGATTAAAATGGCTAATTGGCAAAGTGATGGATATGATAAACAGGTTACCTTCAGATCATTATAAAGCTGTATTTTGTAAGATGGCCAGGTTGCACAGTTAACATTCACCTTTCCAAATAAGTATCGCAAGCGCTAGATGCTTTAAACATCCGTCTTAAACTCCATTTATCTGGTAAACACTGCTGCTCAGAAAACTTCCAACAGATTATAATTGTTTTTGGATTGAGCATCAGATGACCTAATTATTCACATAATATAATGTAATTACAGTCCTAAAAGCATTCTGCCCTGTTTTCAGTGAGTGTTAGTTTGCATGTACAATGCATGTAGCATTGTTTTTTTAATGTTTTTGTAACGAATATCGTGGAGAGAAAGAAAGCTATTACTTTTCCCACCAAGAGCAAATAGCATTAAAATTACAGACCAATTTGCAGCTGTGTGTGTGTGTGTGTGTGTGTATGTGTGTGTGTGTGTGTAAAATGCACAGGTTGCTATTATTTTCTAAACTATTGCAGTGTGAGCTGTGTAAAAATCCGAAATGCCTCCATATGTGAGCGTATGTGTGTGTTGTGAGGTGCAGTAGTGTGTGTAGAGCAGCTTTTCTATGTGCTGTGTTCTAAAAGCTTCACTCCTGATTCAGTTTCTGATGGGATGAGTCACACATGCACACACTCTGCTCTTAACATCATCCCCAGCACCGCACTTTCATGTCTGGTTTAATCCATACTGCTGAAAAGTTTTAATTACAGCCCCAGTTAACATGTCATCCCTGTAGACTTTCATTTCTCTTCACTGATCAACTGAATAAGCTCTGCTTTCCCACGACTGCTGCCTGGTATCACTTTCATGGTCTCTGCCAGACTCTCGGGGTTTACAAGAGGAAACTAATGACCTCAATTTCAGTCACTGCACAACCGTTTCCTCCATACGCAACATCCACTGTTCTGGGGGTCTATTTTTGAGCATGCCCTGTATTGGAAAGATAAACAGGAAAAGCACTGAGTCATGTCATGATACAAGCCGACCACGTCTGAAAAACGAACCAAAAGGGACTTTTGAACTTTCGTTCGAACCAATGTTCTATTTTCAACACGCAATAAATTGTTTACTATTATATGGGTCTGTTTGAATTCCAGGTGATGGAAACCAAAGACATGCTGTACATCGTCACAGAATATGCAAAGAATGGGGAGATGTTTGGTGAGTCCCGAACACTTCAGCTGAATAAAATGTATTATTTTTGAAAAGTCGTCATTATCTCTAATCCTTAAAAGGCTACAGATATGCTTAGTTTGGCTAAACAATGAAAAAGTAATGACATTATGTATTAATTACATACATGATTACAGATTAGTTACATGATAATTACATTTACACTCAATTTTTATTGATAGCTCAAGTCAACACTGACTCCTTTCTGTTGATTCGATGTCAAGAAATTACAAAAATACGGCAAAATGTAGACATTTTCTTATGAATTCTGTTGATTTGTTTATTTTCATTATAATAAATATCTCTCATTTACAAATACAAACATGCTATTAATTTAAAGTTTAGGCTTTTCCTGCTTAAGCTAAACAAATTTTCTGCTTAACGACGGTATAATTACAAGAGTTTGAGTCTAAGACCAGGCAGGTAAGACTGTTGATGTGTTGTATGTTGATATGTCTGTTTTCTTTTTTTTCTTTAACTTCTGACTCAGTATAATTTTGAAAAGCTAAAATCACAAATGCGTGTTAAAAGTCGTCAATTTGATATTTTTCACCTGAACGATTGTAACCATTCATGAAAGTTTTCTTGGATATCGCTTGTTTTTTTGAAAACAAAAAACAATAACAGTTTGATGGTAAAAGCATAAAGCATGCCTTTCCTTTTCACAGCTTCTATGGGTTAAAAGAACAATACAGAAATGTAAACTCAAGTCTTAACTCGAGCCGTACTCCTGACTTTGCTCTTCTTTGTGCTTTTTGCCTTCTTAAAGATTATCTTGCTTCCAACGGTCGTCTGAGTGAGGAGGAAGCTCGGAAAACCTTCTGGCAGATCGTCACCGCGGTGGACTTCTGTCACAGGCACCGGGTCGTGCACCGAGACCTCAAAGCTGAAAACCTACTGCTGGACGATAACATGAACATCAAACTAGCAGGTGGGAGAAGCTCGCAGCTTGTAATTCTTCACAATATAAAATGTTTCTGTATTTGAATGCACTACACTTGGTGATTAGTTTTGGTAGCAGACCTTTTTTGTTTAACATACCGTGTTCACATGGATGCCTTTTACAAATCTAGCCTGAATTTAGCAAAATTGTTTATAGTAACATAATGTGAATGAAAGTAGTCTAATATTAACATAAGAATACGTTGTATGTTCTTATTTGTCGCTATGTTTTATCTTAGTTATTCTTCCCTTACTTTTGCAGATACTTATATTTGAATAATTTTTTTTAAATATGTGTCCATTTCCCACGTTTGTAGAAACCGTGTAATTCCTATGAGTTTGGATGAGTATCATATTCCGGAGGGAAGCGCTTATGCTCAAGGTTTCAGTGTTGGTATTGGAAAAGAATAAGCAGTTTCATTACTTTTTGTTTCTCAAGAGATATTTCTATTAAATGTTCTCAGATAATACACAGGAAAGCAACACAACAAACAAAGAACACCAGTAAACCCTTATCCACCCACCCTGGCCACTTGGGAGAGAAAGAAAGGGAAGGAAAGAGAAAGTATATATATA